>JAVYIG010013059.1:0-49544 GCA_035222895.1 Strongylocentrotus droebachiensis | reverse complement strand
CGGTGGAGAACGGCTAGGGCACACGGTGGTTCGTTATCAAAGCGGGCAACACGTTAATAGGGCGTTGGTGCTTATTTACACCCGGTGGGACCCGGCGAAAGTTTTGGGCATGTTCAAAACTTTGGCCGGCTGGCACCGGCCGCAAGTTAGCGGCAAGAGGACGGTGTTTAACGGTATGAGGACGGTATGAATACGTTATGAAAACGGTCACACTGTATGAACACGTTCACAACACGCTCATAACCCGTTACAGAACGGTGATGAACGGGCAAAAAAAAATCCACCGTCTGCAACGGGTTGTAAGCGGGTTGTGAACGTGTCATGAACGTGTTGATACCGTGACACCGTCTTCATAACGTATTCATACCGTCCTCATTACAGTGTTCATACCGGACTGCCAACGGGTGTTTCCAAAGCGGTACCGCCTGATTCTGACGGCGCCGCCTCCCTAACGCATGGGTAACATCCTGTTAACGCCTTGACGTTCCCATAACGTCCTATAACGGGTCCATAACGTGTCCTTACCTTCACAGTAGCGTGATATGAACGTGCCATTACCAACAAATTTACTTTTGTCACCGTGTGCCACCGTTTGTCACTAATTATTGGGTATATATAGAGGGGTTTCGTCAGATGAGCTTTACTTTATCTCGTCATGACGGACAAGTTCGCTCAAAACCCAACGTTCTGGACTCTGTTGTTTTTTAATAGCCCGGCAGGTGGACGGTAGGCCTACACGGCAGAGTGTGAGAGCTCCATAAGGCACGCATGCAAAAAAAAAACATGACAAAAATAAACACCATGGACTCATTGCCCACTCCTCTGATAGTTTGTTATCTGAAGGAAACTGACGCCATGCTGACAAGAACGTGCACATAAAATAATGAGGAGTGTGGTATGAATATAAAAATTGTCTGCTCGCTGTAATATAGTGAGCTGTTATGCTTCAGTGTTTGCACTTGGAAGATACCATACCATGACAACATGTACGTCTAAAATTTGAGACCTTATTCATCAGAAATGTAATCATTGCATCCAGGGGCGTAGACAACGGGGGGGGGGGGGGGGGGGGTGAGGGGGATGCATCCCCCCACCTCACAAGGTTGGGGGGATGGCATGTACAATCATCCCCCCCCAGATTTTGGGAATGATATTTGCTTACTTAATAAGTCATAATGATGATAATAATAGTTATAATAATAATGATAACAATTATAATATTAATAATAATAATAATTATGGTGATGATAATAATAATCCTCATCATTATTAGGTGATACGTAACGAAGTCTACGTATCACCTTTTGATTTCGTCAAGATTTTTATTATTTATTTATTATTATTTATTATTATTCTTCCTCGAATTGTTCGCAGGATATCTCAAGACTGAATGAAGCCATTGTTATGAATCTTTCAATAATGATAGATCTTAGTCTAACTTAGAACTGCGTGACTTTTCAAAGACTCAAAATTATCGTGACGTCATCCAGGCGCCATTTTGTGAAAATCAACTAATGATCATATCTTCATAACGGAAAAGTATTTCTCATTCATAATTATCACGATTAAGATCAATATCCGTCCGGTCAATTTCAGGTAAAAAAACGTGCGCAAATGCGCGCGTGCGCGCTCGTCCGCGCGTTTACGCGCGCGCAAAAATTTAAAATGCTCTAAATCATCCTAAATTTTTTTTGCATACGTTTCAGGCCATATAGAGCATTTGATAAAAAATCGCGCTCATGCGCATGCGCGCGCGTGTTTTGCGCGTACTAGCATTTTGCAACATAGAATCGCCGAATTTTCTTTATCATCATATTTGGCACATTTTTCCAAGCATTTTGATAACTTGTTCATCTTTTAATAACGCAATGAGCGTCCGCCAAAGTTGACAGCGCGCGCGGATCTGCGTTATCTTTATCCACAATATATGGGCAAAATCATGCATATACAAAATTCATTTTAACTCTTTAGAATAGATAGGAACTCCCAATATTTTTTTCATATTTAGATAGATTATGAGTCGGAGATATGATTTCATGTCTCATTTGACCCTCAATTAAATCATGACGTCATCATAATGGCCTCCGAACTCAAAATTTTAATTTGCACATTATGACGTAAGCATATTTTTGGAAAACTGATTGTATCTCTGTAAATATTGATTGATTTTGTTTCAAATTTTGATATGTTCTAGCTGAGACAATTTTCTACAAATGCAGTGTCCACAATTTTTCATTTTGACAAAAGCATCATGGCGTAATCTTGCAATTAATTGAGGCATGTCAATTTTTTACATTTTGCGTGCATTCTCTATGGGACATGACTTTTTTCTCAAAAGTGGATTCTACATTCCTGTGTTTTGAGCAATATCGCCGATGTTTCTGCTTGGATTTTGTTGATTTTTGAGTATGCTGTAGCTGAGACAAGTTTCCACAAGATTCATGTAGACTATCTAACATTATCATGACGTTATCATAGTCAAAAATTCAATCATAGGTGACATGTCAATTATCATATATAACAATCCTCAATCGGATACCTGAAGGGGGCGCTATACCACTTTTAATCATGGTCATCTGGAAGGCATTGTTCTCAATTGCATCTCTCTCTCTCTCCTCTCTCTTGCTCTTTTACTTCTCCTCTCATGTTCTGCCCCTCTCCTTTTTTGGTCTGTCTCTGCATCTATCTATCTCTCTTCTCTTTCACCCTCTCCCTCCCTCTCTCTCTCTCTCTTGCCTTGCCTCCCTCTTATTTTCTTGGTCTGTCTCCCTCTGCCCTACAGTTGAAACTTGACTCATGGATAGATCAAAATGGGAGTAGTATTTTATAACGAAAGATGAAATCGTGAAAATGCGTTCTTAATTATGTTATACATGAGCATAATTACGTATCACCTAATTCGTCAAAGTGACGAATTAAAGTCTAGTTGTAATTGTGTTTATTGTTATTAGCCGCATTCACACGGTGAAAGCCAATTCAGACGGTAAAAAAAAGAAAATCTTACAAGTATTTTGTGGTTATCTTGTGGTTCGGAAACCACAAGATAACCACAAGATTAAACAGGCGCGGATCTACGGGGGGGGGGGGGGGGGGTTAGGGGGTTTAAACCCCCCCCCCTCCTTGGGTGGCCCAAAAAAACAAACACAAACAAAAAAAGGGAAAAAAAGAAAGAAAAAAAGAAAAAAAGAAAGAAAAAAGAACGCACGCTGGAGAGAAACCCTTTCAAGTGCAAATATTGTGAGAAGATATTCAACTCATCTGGTAACTTAACCAAACACATGATAACTCTGGATATAACTGTGTATTTAACTGTTACTTGATTTAAAAAGACGTTATCATGCACTGCTTTTTATGGTCTCCATTGTGTTAATAGATGCCAGGAAAACATCACTTACGGGGTTCAAATAAACACCCCAAAAAAAAATTGGCACGCCGCTTCGCTGCTCGTGGACGAAAAAAAAAAATCCAAAGGGGGGGGGGGGGGTTAGGGGGGTGATGGGGGGGGGGGGGTTTACACACATAAAAATACCAAACCCCCCCCCCCCCTGTGTACGCGCCTGACCGTACTAATAGGCTAAAACTCATTACTAGCGGTCTCAATATTCGCAACTCTTGCGTCAATGTGTTTGACTTAAACCCATTACTTCCAGCTCACAATTGAAAACTTAACCAGAGTTTTGATTAAGGACATACCCTTGTCAGTTCATGATGTGAACATCCTGAATGAATTTGAATCTAGGAAGCTTAAGGTGTCTGGAAAGACAGACGATAGTCTCACAGAGTGCCTTACAGGGGACAGGGTGTTGTTCATTGAAAAACCAGCCCAACCCCTCCCAAGGTTTGCCTCCTTCGGCTCATTCAAAGGTAGAGTGTTTCACCCCGATCAACTCCCTAACGACCCGACCATGGTATATTACAATTGTCTTATCAAAGGGCATCACCGCTCCACCTGTAAGAGTGAAGTGATATGCCGCTCTTGCGGCAGACCTGGGCACTATCAGAGAGACTGCACGGCAACGATGAGTGACCCTAACCCCCACCCCAGCATGCCTAGTCCTCAACGTGACGCCTCTACCGAATGCCACAATGATCGAGCCGAATTCATCTCAGAAGCCATCTTCGTAGCAACGGCCCCTACCAAACCTCGCGATTATTCTGCTGGTGCGCAACAAAGTACGATTACGCAATATCTACAGCAACAACAACAAGCTGCAACAGAAAGCGCTGTTTTCCCCTCCAACTCGCATACATCGAGCGACGATTTTACCAACGACGGAGACGACGAGAGCGAACCTTCGAAGCATACTCGTACTTGAGATCGGCTTCCATGCAGCAAGATTTCGCAAGCGAAGATTACACGACTCGCAGCCACTACACGCATTTCGCACAACAACAAGATTCATCAATAGTTTAAACATATTTGTGGCTTACACCCAGTATATAAGATCGATTGATCGATCTGTAATTGAAAAACAAGTCAGAAAAAATCTTGGAACCAGCGGGATTTGAACCTGCCATCTACTGCTTGCCGGGCAGCGACTCTACCACCAGGCCATCACTGGTCAATGGCACAGTCACGATGAATAAAAACAAATACCCAAGCTCTCCTGATTCTTTCTGACTTATTAATATTCATTAGTCCGCCATAGGAAAATAACTTTTATAAATGTAATGCTTCCTGGGAGAAATTTCAATAGTTTAAACATATTTGTGGCTTACACCCAGTAAATAAAATCGATTGATCGATCTGTAATTGAAAAACAAGTCAGAAAAATCTTGGAACCAGCGGGATTTGAACCTGCCATCTACTGCTTGCCGGGCAGCGACTCTACCACCAGGCCATCACTGGTCCATGGCACAGTCACGATCTTATTTACTGGGTGTAAGCCACAAATATGTTTAAACTATTGAAATTTCTCCCAGGAAGCATTACATTTATAAAAGCTATTGTCCTATGGCGGACTAATGAATATTAATAAGTCAGAAAGAATCAGGAGAGCTTGGGTATTTGTTTCTATTCATCGTGACTGTGCCATGGACCAGTGATGTTTTTCAATTACAGATCGATCAATCGATCTTATTTACTGGGTGTAAGCCACAAATATGTTTAAACTATTGAAATTTCTCCCAGGAAGCATTACATTTCGTCGCCGTTTTCACGAACCGGCACAAGCCACCGGAATCCCTTCAAAATGTAGTTTTTATTTTTTTTGCATTTTTAGCATAAGTTATCAACAATCTTTCATTTCACCAAATTTCAGCATCCAAAACGCTTTAGTTTTTGAGATATCCATGGTTACACAAATGACAAAAACGACACACGAGCCAAAAAGCACGATTCATATTTTCACGAACCGGCACGCGCCGTTATAAGTCAATGGGCTGTGCCGGTTCGTGAAAATATCTTTGCGCTTACAAGACCTAGACGACGCGACACAGGCGGTTGTGCCGGTTCGTGAAAATAAAATACGCGCTAAGATAGCGCGAGCGCTTTTGTCTTGCGCGTAAAGTTACATAGGAAAAACGACACAGTGGCTTGTGCCGGTTCGTGAAAATATTTTTGCTACGTAAACAGCAAAATAATATTTTCACGAACCGTCACGAGAGTCCAAAGCTTCGTTAGATTAATAGTAATTGTCATTATGCTTAACAAATGGAATGTATAGAAAATACAGAATGTTTTCCTTTCATTGATATGTATTTTGTGATATAAAATTTGACATAAGGCATGTTTCTGGCGAATTCAAAACGGGCTAAACGTAAAACGCGTTTTTCTCAGAATGTACTTATTTCGTTGCGCGTTGGGCTGTGCCGGTTCGTGAAAACGGCGACGATTTATAAAAGTTATTGTCCTATGGCGGACTAATGAATATTAATAAGTCAGAAAGAATCAGGAGAGCTTGGGTATTTGTTTCTATTCATCGTGACTGTGCCATGGACCAGTGATGGCCTGGTGGTAGAGTCGCTGCCCGGCAAACAGTAGATGGCAGGTTCAAATCCCGCTGGTTCCAAGATTTTTTCTGACTTGTTTTTCAATTACAGATCGATCAATCGATCTTATTTACTGGGTGTAAGCCACAAATATGTTTAAACTATTGAAATTTCTCCCAGGAAGCATTACATTTATAAAAGATTCATCAAGTACCCTTACACCTAGCAACGAGACGATTCTATCACCAGCAATCACACATGAAGCTTCTAAAGCAGGGCTCCCACTTAGCCGAGTTCGAGCCTCGAGTTGTGGCAAACTTGAACTCGCGTAAAGTCGCGTGAACTCGCTCGAAAATTACTAATTTATATGGTATTTGCATGAATTATCATACGACGCATTATCGAGTTTCCTACGATGAATGTACGAGTGAACCGAGCGCATTACGAGTCACGCGAGCTCGGTATGAGTTGCGATGACTTGCGTACAACTTGTACCGATCTATACTACTAACGAGTGATAAGAGTTTTCTATGAGTCATATGCGATCAAGGGGCGGAAAATGCATAATTTTGACCAGGGGCGGCCAAGCGACTCCAAAAGTTAGAGGGGAGGGGGGCACCAAGAAAAAAGGGCACCTTCAAAGGGAAATCTCAAAGCGAAAATATGTTTTAGACATTGGTATATACCCTTACATTGTGATTACATTATTAGGGATGATTTCAATATTTGTTTCACTTTTTACACAGTACAAAATATTGTTTAAGCATTCAAACTTTGCAGTTGAGTGTGATGGTCCTCAAATTTATTTGCGACCGAGCAAATAGAGCAAGGACATTTTTAAGAGATTTGCGAGGTCGCAGTACGAAAAATTACATCTTATAAAGAGCAAAAAACCCAATCCTGATGGGGTTATATGCAAATTCTCATTAAGGAAAACTGTAAAGACCTTTGATAAGTAACATAAGTATATCATCTATAAATGCGAGCGAGCGGAGCGAGTGAGCTTTAGCAGGAGGTGCTGTAAGTCGCTTGAAATTTAGGGCGCATTTAATGATGAGAGGAAAAGGGGACATTATATCAGAAAAGAAAAGTAACTCGTGTCAAAGTACAAAGAGTAATTATCAGAGGTGAAAATGAGGCACGTTTTACACCTTTAGAAAGAGGCACTCACCAGGGATGAAGAAAAGGCACTCGTGAAAATAGGAAATGTGCATTTGTCGACCCAAAAGGGGCTCCGATCTGATTGTGAAGGGGCATTTAGAAGAGGGGTCAAGGGGATAAGGCCGGGCAAGGAGGGGCAATATGCAAAAGATATTGGATTTGCGAACATGGTCTCACTTGAGATATGTGAATGAAAAGGGGCACTTGTCAAAGGAATGCCATAATGGTAGTTTTTTATATCATTTTTCTAAGCAAAAATACAAATACTTGCAATATCAAACGTCAACAATGTTATGACGAAAATATTTTCGTTTCTATTTTATATTCGTATATTGTCTTATTGACTCTTTAAAATTACATGTATGCAATTCGTATTATCAATATTCATGTTCTTTTACATCTTCCTATCTTACTTCTATTCTTCATGTTTCTCCTCTCCGTCTTCTAATTTGTGCTGCCCAAGCAATCTTACCATATTAACTTTACATATTTCAATATTGACAAATTAATTGTAACTGTATTTTTTGTTTGAAATATGTAATAAGTCTTTTGATAGGACACATGACCATTTCAGCAATAGGACTGCGGCTCATGTTTTTAATAAATATTGAATTGAATTGAATCGAAATGAAATAATAAGAGGTGAAAAGGGGAAGGGGCGCATTTACAAATTAATAGGGGCACTTGTCCCTTTTACTATGTAAAAAGGGGCTCTTTTTACAAAGTTAAAGGGGCAATTTTCCTATGTAGAAAGGGGCATATTTCGGGTACTTGAAAAAGTAGGGGCACTGCCCCCCCCCCTGCCCCCCGGGGAGGGCCGAATCTGAATTTGGCGCTCTCCAAAACAAAGACGGATGCAAGAAGCATATTTTGCTAGATCTGTTGGAGGAAGAACATGCCTTGAACTTCTGCACAATTGTAGGCCGCCAGTTGACGCATCATGGTGCGCTTGTCATGCTCGTAAGGCTCGCCCTACACTCTGCTCATACGTAACTCGATTTAAGTCCCCGTACTCGATCTAAACTCGCGTAAATCTCGTGGACAACTCGACATGACTTGCAGCACGATCGTCGTGCTCGTACTCCACGTTTAGAAACTCGAATAGCACTCCCGTATACTAGAAGGTGGCGAGTTGATATGGTATGGCTTAACTCTTTACAGCATTCCACGACTCTCCTCGAAGTCGCAAGCAGTTCCAAAAATGTGAACATGTTCAAACAAATTCCCCGATTCGTTGTAATTCGAGGTGAACTCTCCTACACTCGTAATATACTCGTAGCAACTAGCCACCTTATGAAGAGTGCAGCGCGAGCTTGTTACGAGTAATGTGTGTATATTACGAGTGTAGGCGAGTTCACCTCGAATTACAACGAAGCGGGATATTTGCAATGACGACCTTCGTCATTGCCTTGTTTTCGTTCACATTCTGCCCCATTAATATTTTCCTTTTCCTTGTTTTCCTTATCGTCCAAAAATCCCATTCGTTTTGCACGTAGTGTTTGTTATTCCTAGTTAGGTGCTTTCCTCATGTCCTTTTCCTTTCAAATTTCATAGGCATAGTCTCTAACATCTCATCAAGGTCACTACATTCTTCGATTTTCGAAATCACTCATGCATAACCGTCCAGGCGCCATTTTGTCCGTTTCTGGTCCATTATAAGGCCTTTCTTTCTTCCTTCCTCTCTCCACTATCCTAGATCCTACAAACTTCTAACAAATTCCTCTAGATAGTCTAAGAGATGTTCTTTCATCTGCGACGTATAACTTGACCTTCAAAATGCCATCTTCGTACTCAAAATTCAAATCTGAAACTGACTCCGTCAAAAATCTCTCAAATTCTTGAAAAATGGACCCCTTAAAATCTAAAACTGCCATAACTTTCTCATATGAATTCCGTTTTGTGTTTAAATCTCACATTATCCTTATCTCATAATTGCACATAGCCATGCCAAATTTCATGCTCCAATGACTATGCAAAACATAAATAGCGCCCTCTAAATTTCTGGGAATTGGCTTTCTTTCTGTGGCCGTATCTCCATAATGGCTTGGCAAAACCGTACCCTTTTTTGGATTTAGATACTTGAAGATATGCCCTTTCCAGCCATATACAAAATTATATACCCTAACACTGACCAAATTTGAGAAAAGTGCCCTCCAAATTCGCCATTTTCGAGAAAATTCCAAAATAACTTCAACTTGCTCTAAAATGGCGATCTTTATACCTATTTCAATGAAACTTGGCAGATATATGTATCCATATACGTGACAAGTTTAGTAAATTGTAATGCCCTCTTCGCCCAGTTATCGCCCAAAATGATGAATTTACTATGCTTTACGTAATAGCGCGTTTGATGCGTGCATTACGTTTTGCGCAGATGACAATGGTTTCAAACTGACCGCACTGAAGTGCCCTTTCGAATGATACCAAGTATGGTATATGTTCACGCAGAAAATTGTGAGTAAATCGCATTTGAACAAGGGTCACTATACGAATTCCGCCGAGTTTCCGCCCTATTATAACACGTTTCGGCCATGACGTCATTTTTTAAGACTGTAATATTCGGTTGTGTTAGTAGTGGGCGGCCGTTCGTGCCAAAGCACGCGTCGCAACATGTTCATCATGCACCAAGTCCTATTGGTTTTGCACGCAGTGCTTGCGAGCCCTTTCTAGATTCCTTCCTCTACTCCAATTCCCTTCAAAATTCGTAGGCGTAGTATCTAGCATTCTTTCAAGGTCACTAAATTATTCGTTCTCCGGAAACCCTCATGCGTGACCGTCCAGGCACCATTTTTTCCGTTTCGGGCCGTTTTGGTGACCTTTCTTTCGCCCTAACTATCTCCACTATCACAGAAGCTACAGACTTCTTACATATTGCTCTTGATATTCCGAGAGTAGCTCCTTCGTTTGACACGCAGAAACATGGCGTCATTGCACGCACATCGTTGTGACACGATTGCATTTCTAGTTTTTTTTTAACATGTTCACAATTTTGGAACTGCTCGCGACTTTGAGGAGAGTCGTGGAATGTTGTAAAGAGTTTATACGCTAAGCCATACCGAATTGTTTGCGAGTTATTGCGAGTGCCTCTTTGAGGCAACTCACCACAACTCGCCATAACTCGCTAATACAACTCGGCTAAGTGGGAGCCCTGCTTTACAGCGACACATCTGTGCGAGTTCGACGCAACATCAATGAATCGCAGAACTCTGATATATCAGCAGAGTCACCTGAACTTGTCAGGCATCATCTAAGATCATGAAGCACTAAGAGTCAGAAAAGGAAACAGCGAAGTACGAAAACAAAATCTAAGAAACAATGAATGTGATGTCTTCAGTTGTTTTATGTTAAAGAGTGTTTTATAACCCACTATCACCCTATTCCATAAAATGTCAGTCTGTCACTTGCCCTAGGGGGTAGTTATCCTAGGGGGTAGTTGACTATGGGTGGTTATCCGGGGATGGATGTCCATGGGGTAGGTGTCTTATAGAACCAGATTATACGGTATTAACATTTTATTGGACATTTGGTTGCACCAAGGTGATAAAATACACAATGTCAGTTTTAGTCATTCAGGTTCATAAACCGGGAGGTGTTTGTGGTCAACAAGTCAAAGCCGAAATTACATGATATAATTCCATTATTTTAGAATATAAAATAAATTTTCATGAGTTGTAACTTTTATTGTAACAATAAAAGTTACAACTCATGAACATTTTACAGTTTAATTCTGGAATAAAGGATATTTCGAATTGAGCTGTTTCGAATAGATGGTTTTATGGTTTAACGGCTTAAAAACAGACGTGGCATTTTCGTCAAATTCCAAGGGTATATAGGGGTTGAGTTTGTTTAGCCGAGGGCTGAAGTAAGTTAGGAATAAGCCAGATCGTACATACATGCGCATGTGAAGAATAAAGGTCATTTGTACCAAATTATTGCAAAAATCACCAAGACCGTCGAATAGTGGAAATCGCTCATGAAAATTAGTCCTCACTCATCTATTCATAAGTAGTATGACTGATGGAAAGGGAAAGCAAGCATCTCAGCAAGGATTTTAGCAAGGATTATTCTAAAAATGCACATAGTTGAACAACTCCATGATATACTGATTTGTGGATATTAAGGGGTGATTTGTACCATGTGCTAACTATGAACTGGTCCATTTGGTTAGTGTTATAAAACTTGGCTGGAGAAAAGCTTCGATGACATATAATAATAAACGCGCCAGATTAATACCTTGGCTTTAGCACGGCTGCCATTACGGCGCTCTAGCATTTCAATGAATTAATGCCTGCAAGGTACCCGTTTACATCACCATGGTTGAGTGTGGCAAATGTAGATCTATGTAGATCTTATGCCGAATATTCCAAATTCATTACTTTCATTTTGTTGCAATTTTTTTGTCTTTAACCTAAAAAGCATCGCTGCACTCCCGAATGCCAAATTACACTCCTTGTTGCATGTCGATGACGTCATAGAGAGCGTGAACCGACAAACACTTCCCTCTATAGACTTCTGCTACAAACTCTTTAGAACAACAGACGGAAATAAGGTAAGATCCGAGTACGGTCCTAAAAATCCCAACATTCTCTTTTACGACGTTCTATGTCTCCGTGTTACACCCACAAATGTAATAACTCCCACAAATGTAATAACGCCCACAAATGTAATAACACTTTACCCACAAATGTAATAATTTCACCCACAAATGTAATAACCACTTTACCCACAAATGTAATAATTTTGAATCACCCACAAATGTAATAATGACTTTACCCACAAACGTAATAAATTTGAAGTGATATTTTGAATCACCCACAAATGTAATAATGACTTTACCCACAAATGTAATAAATTTGAAGGGATATTTTGTCAAATTTAAAACTAAAACCCTGTAATAAAGCATGGGTAAAGCGCGCAGTCTTTGTTCCAGACCCGGTTATTTCAAAACTGTTTAAAAATCTTCAAAACTAAGACCCCATCATCTTATTCCTGTGGAAGAACATAAGTATTGAGCGTAGTCTTTCCTCCAGACCCGGTTTTTCAAAACAAAAACAAAAACAAAAAAACAAAACAAAACAAAACAAAACAACAAAAAAACCTTTTAAACTAAGACCCCTCCATCTTCCAAATTAAGACCCGGTAATAAAGCATGGGATTAGAACGTAGTCTTTACTTCAGACTCGGTTATTTAAAAAAAAAAAAAATCTTCAAACTAAGACCTCACCATCCCATTCCTGTGGAATAACATGGGTATAGAGCGTAGTCTTTCCTCCAGACCCGGTTATTTCAAAGAAAATAGAAATTTAAACAAATCTTCGAAACTAAGACCCACCATCTATTCCTCTTTTTTTTCATTTAAAAATAAATTACATTATTACATATGTGGATACAACACATAAATAAATGATTGGTCGGCGGTCACACGAACTGACGAATCAGTCAAAATGGTCCATATATATAACACACAGAGGAGGGACCGATTCGATGGTTCGTTGACCGTCGACGATTTCTTAATCATGTAAATATTCTAACGCCCACAAATATCCTGAAATTCAATTTTCTTTTAAATAACCGAGTCTGAAGTAAAGACTACGTTCTAATCCCATGCTTTATTACCGGGTCTTAATTTGGAAGATGGAGGGGTCTTAGTTTAAAAGGTTTTTTTTTTTTTTTTTTTTTTGAAAAACCGGGTCTGGAGGAAAGACTACGCTCAATACTTATGTTCTTCCACAGGAATAAGATGATGGGGTCTTAGTTTTGAAGATTTTTAAAAAGTTTTGAAATAACCGGGTCTGGAAGAAAAACTACGCTCTAAACCCATGCTTTATTACCGGGTCTTAGTTTGGAAGATGATGGGGTCTTTGTTTTGAAGATTTTTTAATTTTTTTGAAATAACCGGGTCTGGAGCAAAGACTGCGCGCTATACCCATGCTTTATTACAGGGTTTTAGTTTTAAATTCGACAAAATATCCCTTCAAATTTATTAAATTTGTGGGTAAAGTCATTATTACATTTGTGGGTGATTCAAAATATCACTTAAAATTTATTACATTTGTGGGTAAAGTGGTTATTACATTTGTGGGTGAAATTATTACGTTTGTGGGTAAAGTGTTATTACATTTGTGGGTGTTGTTACATTTGTGGGTAAAGTGTTATTACATTTGTGGGCGTTATTACATTTGTGGGAGTTATTACATTTGTGGGTGTAACACTCCGTAAAACAATAAATAAACAAGATGCTCTTTGTTAATGACAGCTCTTTCATGTTGTTAACTTTTATTTAACATTGTGTCAAATCCGTGCTTTGGTGCAGAAATTGATGTTATGAAGGAAAAAAAAACTTCTGTGATTGTTTGTAGTTTGATACTCACCGGCGTCAAGTGCCAACATATTCCCACAATAAGTGCAATTTAAGTGAGATTGCTTCCTCCGCCTCTCTGCGTGGTCGCTCCTTTGCCATAATTGGCACAAAAGGCGCCAATTGAAGAAAGTATTTTTTTTTTTAAATTGCAACTAACATTATTGCTTTGCAAAATTACCCATCTCCGGTCTTGATTAGCTCCATCAGAAACCTTTTAACATTAATATAGATTAGTCTTGCGCTGGAAACACTTAATGAATCTTGAAGCCTTTGGTAAATGATATATACAGGGTGGCACAGGGAGATTATTTGCGTGACATATAACAGAAATCTGTTTACAATTATCAGAAATTAATATTTTCCTACCTAAAATTCAATTTCATACTACAGGTACAGATCCATGTCAAAAGGGTGATGCATGGCATTCTATGTCACCTGATCTTGTCAGCCAATGGGGACGTCGATTCTCTGGGTCTCGAATTCGGGAACCAAAACCAAGGCAATGAGGTACTTGTCTTTTCATTCGAATCATTTTAAAGAGAAGGTTCATTGATTTAAAAACTAACTTTAATGTCATTATTGCAAAGGTGACACTTTAATTGGCCAAGGTTATCAAAAGCAAATGCTTGAAAACATTCGAAGTAATGATTATTAACAATTACAAAACGCTTAGATACAGCCCCGACATAGCACCTGAAAAGCTCTCCGGTCGCTGCTGAGATATGACGTCACGTGCTGAACATGATGTGCACAAGAAGACGATGTCCCATGACATCTCACACAATTCGAAACAGTTTAATGCCGAAAGCTCGTAACTCGCATCCTACATGAATTATTTACCCATAATCAATTCAAACGTGAAATAAAATATATACTACGGGATTCGATCATCAAACAATATAGGGCCTACTGTTAGACCAAAGTATATACCCGACGATTGTTTTTTTTCGGTAGTTTCCATTGAGCGAGCAGAATAGAAATATGCATTTTTGTTGAGTATAATTTCCGAGGGGAGGAGATGAAATCAATTTTGCCAATTACTCTCATTATATTAACAATTAGATACCTTCTTTTAATAATCAACAAACTCTTATTTAGGTTACAGCGATGCATAGTGAGGGACTCGTTGCAAAGAGTGGTAGCCCTTCTCGGCTACAGGCGCATGGTGTCGTGAACGGTGGAATGCTGGTAAATTGGGGCTTAGTTGAGATAAACCGGTCGCCAGTCTCTTTAGACAGCTTACCAGCAGACGTACGTTATTAATATTCTGAAATATTTTATTCATATATTCAATGACACAATAGTATCTATCACAATTTACAGCAAATTAAACATTATGTTATCTATGGTATAGGCTGTGGCTAAAAGTTGGATGGATATAGGTTAGTCTCATATTGTTTCACTTACATTATGTAGGGCCAATAAAGTCCACTTTTTTGCTGTTCAAACCATGATTTCCAATGAGTGAAAGTGACTGCCAGTGGACATCTGTCAGAATTAAAGCACTCTTCAGATTCTGCTTCTTCTTCTCCTTCTTTTTCTTCTCCTTATTCAGATTCATCTTCTCTTCTTCTTTCTTTTTCTTCTACATTTTTCCTTTTTCTTCCTCTACTTCTTGTTCTTCATCATCTTCTCTTTCTTTCTTTTTTCTTTCTTTATATTCTTTTTGTTTCTTTTTGTTTTCTTTCTTTATATATATTTTTTCCCTCCATTTCTTCTTCTTCTTTGATTTATTATTATCATCATCACTAATATCTTGAATATCACTATCATAAATGTTTCTATTCAATTATAGGTACGGGATCAAATTCAGCGCGCAGGGATCGAGCTAGCTCTTGTTTTCATTCCAATGGACCTCATCAACGTCTTTAAGGAAGGACTGAGTTGGGAAAGCACTGATCAGACATCTGTTTGTGCAGCTGGGTATAAATTTTTAATTATCACTAATAATACTATTATTATTATCATATTTGGATTTATCATAAATCCGAATGTATTTGGTTTATAATACTTGCCATCGTTTCGAGGGTGACGGCTGATGACAATGGCGGGTCGTTTGCGATTACCTGCGGCATTGCAACGGTGGTCTGCGATGGGTACGATTTTGACGATGGTCCATGAATTTGAAATTTTGTGCGATTTTTCACGTTATGTGACGTCAGTGACCCGCACACGCAAAGGCCTTGATGTCGCCCGCTGAGTCACGTCATCGTCGCCGCAACCCACCGTCAGCCGCCGTTCCTTGCCGCCTGTCAATCCACTGCCAGCCGTCTGACCTTGCTCCTTGGCTCCCTCGAGACATCGTCACTCGCCGCCCAAGAAAACTTCCGATTTTGGTCGCTAGACTATGTTCCCTTCCGCAGCCATTGTCGCTGAAGATCGTTCCCACCCGTCAGCGAATTTTGGTTTTCCCCTTTTGCCGTCGTTTTATCGCCAAAATTTTGCGATTTTCACGTCCGTCGCCTTTCGTGGGGTCTTTGCCGCTACTATGTGAGCCGGTGTGACCGCGCCGTTTTTCCTACCAGTTTCGTTTGTCCGTCAAACATAATATGCGGGTTTTCTGCGGGTTTTCTGACGGTTTTCTGTGCGGTTCGCTATCCGCACAGTCTGTCCTCACATTGTTTTACGTGTATATTTGATAAAAGGAAGGAACTCGGCAAATCAATGTATTTAGACTCATTGTAAATCATGTGGTTGACATTTTTTCTAGAAATTACATAACAATAACTCTCTACAATTTGTTAAAGCAAATGGGCCAGTCCTTTTGAAAGTAGAAGTTAATATTTTCTTAAACCTTTATTTTATGAAGGCATATATCGGCCCACAACTGTTGTAATCGATTATACTTTTGTACGTGGCTTCTTACTTCATACACTCACTTCTAGTATATACTCGTAATCCAGGCCCCGCCCCAAGTATTTGTGGGCGTTTCGAGGTTTAATGAAAGAGTTAAATGGGAAATAAAAGTGATTAAAAATGGGGTTGAAAGTGAGTGGGTAGTATTTAAGAGTATTTAAGATAAGGTAGAGCGTAGCACAAATTGGCGGATGCTCAGGGGGTAGGGGCATTTAGTTACGGTCAGATGAGCATATTTTAATACCTGATTCTGGCAGGTCACTAATTGGCATATGAACCAGGAGGCGGAACCCTCGGAAGCGCAGGGGTTTTAGGCATTTAAATTAAGGTCAGATGAGCATCCAGGGGCCAGCCCTAGGGCCCAAGGTGGGGTCCAGGGGGCAGAGCCCCCGGCAGCTCAGGGGTATGGGCATTTAATTATGGTCACATGAGCATACTTTCTTTTCTATTTCTTTTTATTTAATTCTCTTTAATATACTTTTTCAAAAGAGTGTGTGTGTGTGGGGGGGGGGGGGGGGTCTTGAGCCTCCAAGCTCGCCGTTCCGCGGGACCTGACATGTAGGCCTCTAAATAGTAAATAAGCACATTTCTTGCCTGACTGTAAATTTTGATATTTTTAATTCTCCAACAAACGCATACAAAGTATAATTTACTAAAAAGTGAGGAAAAATCCCGGAAAATTATGCCATTTCAGCAACATCTGTAAATCACTGATATCAAATTAGAACCCCCCCCCCCCAAAAAAATCTTTTAAAACTTATTTTGGTGGCGGGGGGGGGGGGGGGGTAGCAACTGGCTGAATACTGACACCTATGGTGTCGAGGGGCTCTTTCTTCATTTGTTTTTGTTCGGTAATAAATAAGGTTAGTTTATGTGGATGTCACTCAGGCGCGGATATACGGGGGGGGGCGACGGACCCCCCCCCCTCTCTTTGAAGAAAAAAAAGGAAGGAAAGGAAAGGAAAAAGTAAAGAAAGAAGGGCTAAAAACACGACTTAGAAGTGGACCCATCAGGGCACTCATTTATCCGTATCTGGGGAAAAAATACACAGGGGCTCGGGGCGAATTAGCCCCCGAAATGCCAAAAGAACACCCGAAAGTCATAATATAGGCCCCCCCCCCCAAAAAAAAAAAAAAATGCACAGAGTTCAATGCAAAAAAAAAAAAGAGTGTTATTTTCATGCAAGCAAGCTTGAAAAGTAGCCCCCGAAATGTTTTAAGAATTTTTTGCCCTGATCCGTATATAGGACAAGGCCCTGGGGCAGCTAGCCATACTCCGATATTTGGGTCGTTTTCCGGTCAGAACTAGCCCTAATTATCATTCCAGGATTTTGTTTCAGAACCTGAGACAACGTTACCCGATCCCTTTAAGTTTCAAAAATTAGACTTCATTGACCTGTAATATGATAACTATATGATTTCAAGTTGTGTTTTATACCCTTCAGAACAAGAGTGAAAAGACTGTTTTTTACTATATCACTTTTACTAATTTATACGTAGCAGATTCTTCGGAACAAAAACATGCCAAGAAAAAAAAACTTGTAGTTTTTGTACGATTCAAATTGTATAGGCGGATGTCATACAAAATAGCGTGCACAGAGCAACAACATGAAAATGGAACGACACCTCAGGCCAATCCTTGCGTTTTGTGAGAGGCTCAAGTATCCGGGCCAGCTATTTATAGATGAGTAAGTTTTGAAGAAAAACAAAACGAGTACTCGTTCTCCAATCGTATTGGATATTGAGGAATTTCGAATGTCATAAAATATGTTTAATTTTTATTTTAACACAATAATTGTTTTGCGACTCAAGTCAGGCCTGCCTAAATATAAACTTTTTCGTAAGGCAACAGACAAGAAACTTAGTCATATACCTGATTAACATTTGAAGATTTCTTACACTAGTGCCTAGCCGTGCGTGTCCCATTTTGAACACTAAGTTGCACCTGGAATTGCAACATGTGCATTATAAGCTCCAAACGCTTTCTTTCATACAAATACACACAAAAAAAATCCCAAAAGCTTGAATGCATACTATTTCACGAGATGTAATTAAACAATATGAATAATATAGTCATGTACATGCAAATGCATGATCATTTTTGCGCTTCTTGCATCGCAATAGTTTCCTTCTGCATTTAATTTTGTTGCTGTTATGAGTTTATATTCATATTTTTGTTATCAAACAGGAATAAATAAATGAATATATAAATACATTTGTACAATGATGTACAATGATGATAGAAGAACCGATGAAAATCACAACTGAT
Source organism: Strongylocentrotus droebachiensis (assembly GCA_035222895.1). Taxonomy (NCBI): domain Eukaryota; kingdom Metazoa; phylum Echinodermata; class Echinoidea; order Camarodonta; family Strongylocentrotidae; genus Strongylocentrotus; species Strongylocentrotus droebachiensis. Next base: position 30,967 of record JAVYIG010013059.1, on the reverse strand, counting down.
CTTCCTTAATTCTTTTCCCCCTTTTCTTTTCTTCCTCATTGTTTTCTGTCCCTTTCTCTCCTTTTTCTCTTTCACTTCCCTTCCTTCTCTCTCTCTCTTTGCTGAGGGGGGGGGGGGGGGTAAAAATCGGGAAATTGCAACTGATCTCCCCTACCTTTCTTCTTCCTCTTTTTCCCCCTTTCCCTTCCCTTACTTCTCTCTCTCTCTCATTTAAGTTTGCTGAGTGAGGCAGGGGCCTTTCGCCCCCGATCTCCTTCTTTTCCCCTTTTCTTTTCCTCTTCTTCCTTTCCCTTCTTTTCCTTCTCTCTCTCTCTCTTCATTTTTTGTTGGCGGGTGGGGGGGGGGGGGCAAGGCCCTCTCGCCCCCCCCCCTGGATCAGCGCCGGGAAGACCTGTAGTGTCATCCCTAGCTAGCTGGCAAAGCTGAATATGGGTTATCCAGTCGTTTCATTCATTACTTGTATTGACTATGTACGTGTGGACTAGAGTACGGACATTCGGTGCGGCAGGCGGACTATTGGTGCGAGACCTCTTCCGCACAGATTGTCCGTCAGACATTTGAGGCGCGCACGGAATGTCCGACATGGAAATTCTGTGCAGATAAAATCCGCACCGATTGTCCGCTCTCGATCGATCTCTAATTCGCGGACGAACGGTGCGGGTTACATTCGACGCGGTCACACAGGCCTTTACTGACATGAAGAACAGTATTTAAGAACATAATTAACCGGATTGTTCACCTCATGCAAATAGGGACTTTTAGAAATGCACGTCAAGAGCTTTGACTGCAACGTGTGACGTCATTTTAAGGCACTGCGCCTGCGTCACGTGGTCTCAGTCGGCGATCGAGAATGCGTCAACCTTGATTTTCCTAAATCTAGTACATGCAATACATACATACATATTGACATTTATAAAGCGCCTTTACATGCTGAAATGTGTAGAACAGGTGTCACATGCACCTGTTCTACACATATTTACATATTAGCAGTGAAGGGATGTTCTTTTGTTGAGGGTAGAATGAGGAATGTCCTCTTTCTTTGTCCGTGATGTTTATTGTGTTACTTCCTGCATGCATATCGTCGAGTGCAATCTAAAAGATTTCTAATTGTAGCCAACATGGGCAGTTAAGTACGTTGACACGCATGATCAGTCGGCGTTCGTCGTGTTCTCGTTCACTCATTCTAAAAGTCCCTATTATCTATTCAGACGTCAACGCAACGAGTGGAAAGGCGCCATACGCAGTGCCCCGTCGACGGTTTTGACGACCAGTACAGATTCGTATGGTTCCTTGGACGACTTCCGCGACCGTGATCAACGGCTACAGAGGAGAATCCACAACACAGCATACACTGCAACTCGCCCTAAAGCCGTCCGGAAAAGAGCCAACACAACTCCCGTTGGTCAATTTAAGATGACGAATCGAGCTTCTCGATCATCCATCCCTGCAAGTGCCCAAGCTTTGGCTCAGCAAAACCAAAGATCCCAAGATATGGTGATTAATTGGACTTTTCTGATTCTCTTTTACAATAATGATAAAGAATTTCCTAAATAAATTATCAATCCTGTCAATAGTCATTGTGGTACATGAACATTATGATTGAATCAAGTGGACATCGTACTGTAGGTTATTACGTTTTGTTTGTTTTTGTTTCTTTTTTCCCTTCTTTTTTTTAATGCTATTTGTACTTCATTGTCTACATTGCCCCAGTTTCTTCTTTCTCTTCTATGGGCTATATCAAACATCAATGATAAAAGGGGGACGAGAAACGAGGAATCGATCAATCTCGTTTCGACTAATCAAATGCAAAATCATTTTGAATCGGACAAACTTGCCTACCAAGCCCAGTGGTTCTTTTTTAATCTGTTTTGGAAAACTGACAATTGCTTTTCTTACAGCGTCTTCAGATCTTCAAAATAAAGAATTCCCCAACAAATTTCTGTCTGTTCTGCAGGCTAGCGCCAAAGTACTTCAGTCGGAACAGTCGGACTACCACTCACGCAACTCAGCTGAGAGAATGAGAAGTTCGTCCCTGCGCGAACTGAATAAATCGGCAACTTTTGACGACAGCGTTAATTATATGGGGTTCGAAGTGGTCGAAGATTACAAGCATTTTGAAGTTTCACCCTCGAAACCTCTTTCCTTATCGACAAGCACGGGTACCAATCAGCCGAATTCGCGTGTCCAGGATCCCGTCTCTCGTAAGCTGTATACCCCAAAATCCCGTTACAGACATTCCGGGACCGACACCAAAGCCTTCCACCAGGCTGAAAGCTCTTGTGACGTCATCGAACCCAGTTATGAACAGATTGAAAAAGACCCAGTTCCCCTCTCCTCTCCCCCTCTCCCCCTGAAATGCCTGGCGATCCGGTATAATTACGATGCTCAGTCCTCTGTCTCCCGCGTGAATAATCTTGGTCTCGAAAGTGGAGGCGATGCCAACGACTTTCTCCATGACGATACTGCTGCACCAGAACCGGCCAAGCGAGATCACCAGAACCCAACGAATGTGGTTCAGGAAGGACTGGTAAAGAAAGCATCTAGCAAGAAGACACGTGCTCCCCAACCGCCCAAACTTCCCAGAGATCACATGGACTCCATTCAGCGGGAGAATCCAGTTTGCTTGGAAACACAATTTCATCAGGCAAAAGAAAGGAATAAATCAGATGATGACAACGAGAAAGAAATGCGAGGGAAAATGAACAGTGAAGACCCGAATGGCGAGTCTCTTCATGCTTACATTCAGTGAGTATTCCTTCCATCAATCTGGGTTGAATTTACATAATTTAACTAAAAGAGACACCGGTTTAAATCAGTCGAAATGCCACCATTCTTTTCTTTAATAATTCTTCCTCTTTATTATTTAGTCTGACCATTTATGACGAAAATGTTATGAAATGACATTGCCATTCGATGTGGTAGGCAAGGTTCAGTTATGTATTTATAAACCCATCAGATTGGAGTTTTGTCCCCCATCTGTAAAGCGCTTAGAGACATTGTCAACGTAATAGGGGGCTTTATGGACCCATATTGTTATCAGCATTATTATTGTTATTATTAGGTGGTCTGTCGGTATCGACAGATCACCTATTGTTTTCGTCAGAATTTTCTTTCTTCTTTATTTATTTATTTATTTATTAGGTGGTCAGTCGGTATTGACACATCACCTATGTTTTTCGTCAGAATTTTCTTTCTTTATTAGGTGGTCTGTCTCGACAGACTACCTATTGTTTTCGTCAGAATTTTCTTTATTTATTTCTTTATTTATTAGTTATTAGGTGGTCTGTCAACGACAGATCACCTATTGATTTCGTCAGAATTTTCTTTCTTTCTTTATTATTTATCAGGTGGGCTGTATATAATACAGACCACCTTATAATTTTGTTAAAATTGCCTTTATTTATTATTTATTTATTTATAAGGTGGGCTGTATACCGTACAGACCACCTTATAATTTCGTTAGAATTGCCTTTATTAGGTGGTCTGTCGTTTACGACAGATCACCTATTGTTTTCGTCAGAATTTATATCTTCTTTGTTTATTTATTTATTTGTATTTATTCTGCGCACTTTTTTGTGTAGAGGATAACTCAAGATCGGTTTAGTCAATTTCGTTCAATTTTGACACAGCCATAGATCATTGTCATGAGACGTGACATGAACATTTTCAAGGTCATCAAATCTTCATGACGTCATTCAGGCGCCATTTTTGTATTTTGTACTTTCAACTTATGATCATATCTTCATAACTTATCATGCTTAAAGATAAAGACAAATTATGGTTATGCGATTGCATTTTGAAAGAAACGTTGTGGAATCGATCAGAAAGGTTGATAATCTAGCATATAAGTATTGGTGTGTACTGCAAGGTTCTGGAATCATCAAAATGATCAGAAATTTGGCCCAGTCTTGGTAAAGTTACAAGCACTGTACACAGAAAGATGTATATGGGACTACGCACACGTGCACGACACGTGCGTTTATCTCTCACACACCAATAGATAAACTAATTTACAAAATATATCAATTCGTAGGCCGTAACCCGGTAAAATGTGTATCATCATGTATTAGTCAAAACATATTCTTTCACATGATTGGTAATAAGAGCTTCCATTTTATTTTTTTGAAATTGGGGCGTTTCCAATACTGGTCTTTACCTTTAAGGTCAATATCCGTCCGGTCAATTGCAGGTCAAAAAAACGCTCGCGCATGCGTATGTCAGCGCGCGCACAAAATTTCAAAATGCTCTAAATCGTCTCAAATTCATTTTGTATACGTTTCAGGCCATTTTAAGCAATTCGAGAAGAAACAAAACGCGCACACGCGCGCGTTTTCGTGCGTCCTGGCATTTTGCAACATAGAATCGCCGCATTTTCTCTGTCATCATATTTGGCACATTTTCCAAGCATTTTGATGCATGTTCATCTTTTTCTGACCATTAATAACGGAATGAGCGTCCGTTTAAGATACATGTCCGTGCGTGCGAGCTCTTGTAAAACATAGCATAATGGCAAAAACATGCCTATACAAAATCCATTGTAGCTCTTTAGGATGCAAGGTGACCCCAATTTTTTTCTTCATATTTTGATAGAGTATGAATCGGAGATATGATTTCATGTCTCATTGACCCTAAATTAACTCATGACGTCATCATAATGGCCTCCGTACTCACAACTTCAATTTGCATATTATGACGTCAGCATATTTTTGCAAAAAAAAACCCTAATTCAACAAGTCCACCTTTCATTCTCTCTTGAGTCACGAAAAACACACCAAATACATCAAATTGACATGGAGTATGAATGACCTAGATTTTAACTGTATAAGGTTTGTTTATTTGTATGTTTCTTGTTTTTCTGTTTTTTTTTCAACAGAGGAACTACGGAGGCCGAGAAGAGCGAATATGACAATCTTCCGGAAAAGGCACGAAGTGATGCCGGAACAGACAGTGTAGAGCCAATAGACCACGCCTTAGGTGAGATACGTTTTATAAATTCGCCTCCAAATTAAGAATTGTTTGATTTATTTTATTTTGATATATCTGAGGTCACAGGCAAAAATCTCCGGCCCGGCGTCAGATCAACGGTAACAAATTATTGTTTATATACACAACACCGTTTTTCAATAGTAATCATATATTGTCTTCATAATTATCAAATAGTTAATTCACTTTGTCTTTCACTGTCGACAATCTCGACAACCATAAAAATGAAAATTAGTCTGGGAAATTAGACTAAATGTTCATGTGTACAGTACATGCATTGTATCTCTACCCGGAAGTTATCGCCCAGGATGTCAGAGCTTGTAAAATATATATTTACTGTACAGTATGCTGTTAATAGATATATTTGTGTTGCTGTTATCAGATGGTAGATCTGCAACAGGAAAGTTTGGGGGCCTTGGAGGAAAACTGTCTACCAAATCACATGGGCTTACACTCCACATTCCACCTGGTGCCCTTGAGCGAGATGAGAAAATCAGCCTTATAGTACTGACCGATATTCCAAAAGACCTCACTCTTAACGAGGACGAGCTTCTAGTCAGCCATGGATTCCAGTGCTACCCGTCCGGGCTACGCTTTAAGAGACCGGCAAAGCTGATAATACCTCACTGTGCACTTGTCACTGCTCCTAACAACTTAAAGACCATACTGTATTCCTGGAATCAGTCAGGTAACTAATGTCAATCGCGTTTTCCAGCCTTCCCTCCTTAAACAGGTTCGGGTTGCGTTTTAAAGCCCATTTAAAGTGTTGGGAGCCCCAACATTTTAGGGCAAAATTGCACTAAAATTGCGTCAGGATTCTTTTATCAATATTTGTCTTCAAACAATTGTGTTTTATTCATTTTTTGTATTCTTTTTTATATATATATATATATATTTTTTTTTTAAATATTTGTATTTATTTTTTATTTTTTCGGGGGGGGGGGGGGGTGGATCTTTGCGGAAGTGTTTCTTAAATGGCAACCTCTTTCACATTATAATGCAATGTAAGGGAAATTTTGCTATTACATTTTTTGCGCACTTGGGGCTCCCAACACTTTAGTAAACCACATAATAGTTTGCACAATAGTTATGGATGTATTGAACATTGGCATATGTCTAGAACCTGAATCCTATATCAAGCAACATTTTTAGGATGTTGGTAGTGGGAGAGGGGGGGGGGGGGGGCGAGGCATTTGCCTCCGTAAATCGAGGTCATCTATGGCCATCAATGCCACTGCAGAATTATCATAATTTAACGTGTTTAATGTAGGGATGCATAGATCTATAATAATAATAAAAGCTCTGAAGACATTGTCACAACTTTTAGTAGCAAATGTGACATAAGGTCTGACATTATGATCAATGACATATGATCGACGCCGTTTCTAAATTTTCGGATGGCGATGGCGGCTACATCAATGCTTTGAAGATATTCAACAAAAGTGTCTACAATACCAGTGGGGAACTATATGTCAATATTTGTTAAGAATGGTTCTCAGAAAGGCTCATGAACCTTGAAACCCATTCCTGACCTCATATTTACTAAGTTGACAATGTGGTAACAAAATACCATTTTTAAATGGAATTCACCATACCCTGACCTTAATTCCTTGTTATTCTCATCAGTTTTATCAACGCAAAAGGTACACAACACAGCCCGAATTAAAATGGCAATGTTGCCAAAGAAAGCATTGTATGTGAATGTCCATTAATTGAATGAAATCGTTGACGCTGGTTGTCATACATTGTGAACGATGAATACATGTACACGTAATGTCTAGATCCACCCATTATGATAATGTTTGCATCCCCAGTGTCACGTGCGATAGCTCGCTTGTATTAGCTCACTAATCTGGAATAGGCTACTTAACCACCCTGAATAATACTACCAAAGGATTCCAGAAATATAGGTTGAATGTAACATTTAATGTAACTCAAATCAAGGAGGATATTACAAATATCCTTGCTCAAATAGAACACATCATATTATTGTCGTTTAGAAAATAATAAGTATCTGTAAATAGGATACAGGCATTCAATAAAGTTTAAATAAATGGTTGTCTTCTCTGAGTTCATTTAACGTTTATACTTCGATGAAGCTATACGACGACTGCAACGACGAACGTGTGTTGATCAGTAGTGACGACGAGTGATTGCCCTGTAGGTAATTGACTCGTAGGCTGACCCGTAGGTTGACCGCCGTCTAAATTAATAAAAGACCGGAATCTTAATAGCATATAGGTCCTAAAATTAACACGAAAATGCAAAATACAACTTGTATTACATCGGTTTCCAACATTGGTAAAAGTGTCCATATTTTAAAGGACTCAGCCACATACAAAATATATATCATTCAGTAATGAAACAACTTCATATTATCCTCTTTAAATGAGCATAACAATGACTGTTTAAGCATATAAAAATGACATAGGTTTACATGCAATGATGTATACAAATGTACTTACAATTCATCATTGAGAAGAGGGAAGAACAGTCTCAGCATGCACTGGGTTGCATGGCACGACACCACGCCGGTTCCTTTCCTTGGAAATACCCCCAAAACTGTAACACAGACCTCTCTCTTCAAGATCAATTATCCAAGTGAGTAGTCTGCATGTGCATTTTTACTAGCACACACAAATGAACATGTGTCATACAAAGAGTTTGCAATTCTAAACACCGGACAGAACCTAGATATTGTGTACACTTGAATACACTTAACTATTCATCTAGTGAAGTGGAAATCTACATTAAGCACCTGTTCATAACTGTGCTCACAAAAGAATATCTAAATTGCATACGATCCTAACATAACTTACATGGGCTAACAAAAGAACACCTAATTTGATCCTCACACCCAGTCAGTTCCACAACTTTAAACCAATGTTGTGGTTAAAGGGGATCTTTGCAATTGCTATACCTTAAAAAGAAAATTGTCACAGAAAATGTCACAGTGGGTAATAATAATAATAATATAGAGCATTTGTAAAGCGCCAACTCGACATGACTAATGTGTTCGAGGCGCAATGGAGAATAAAAACTACAAGTACACGAAAATACAAAACAAGAATAAACAACCATAATGTGAAATTAAATCTTTGGAAAGCAAATGAGTTTTGAGAGCATTTTTAAAGCAATCTATCCTAAGGGCCGCCTCCAAGAACAGATCGTGACTGTAATGAACGACCATAGCTTAGAGCAACAGGTCAACTTCACAACCAGGCAGGATAGTAGTGGTACCGAGAACACCATTGCCCTCTGCTTTACAACTCATCCTGCACATGTTATAGATGTCTATCCACATACACCTCTGACAGACCACTGTGTAGTTATGATGGAAATCGAAGCCACACCCTCTATCTCGGCAAGGCCTCCCAGAGCAGTGTACCAGTGGAGTTAAGTGGATGAAGCAGCCTTCAAGGATGACATCCGAACTTATGCTACCGAATTCATCAACAGCAAGCCTGAAGAGAATTCTGTTGACGAGAACTGGTGCCTCTTCAAGAACATCACCACTGCTCTAATCAACAAACATGTCCCCAGCAAAAGGATAGGGGAAAAGTTCCAACCACCATGGTTTTCCCAGAACGCTACTACATCACAGCAAGACAAAACAGTACTAAACCAAAGTACTGGGACAAGTTCAAGACCGTCCGGAAAGAAGTAGACAGGGAACTACGTAAAGCAAGGAGAAAGTACGTATCAGAGCTATCCATATCTCATGATGTAAGGAAGCTCTGGAAGAACGTCAAATCCCGCAAGAGAGATAATGTTGGTATCCACGCACTTAAGGTTGACAACGTAACTGTAGTTGACGACAGCTCAAAGGCCCAAGTGTTAGCACAACAGTTCCAGAGTGTCTTCACCCAGGAAGACCCGCTACTGCCAACATTGCCAAATAGTCCCTATCAAGACATATTAGATGTGAACATCACCGTACAGGGAGTGGAGAAGCTCTTACAGAATCTCCAAACCAACAAGGCAGCTGGACCAGACAATATCCCCAAAGCTGCATTGAAGTTAGCAGCCAAAGAAATAGTACCTGTACTTCAACTCATTTACCAACAGAGCATGAAGGACAGTGAATTGCCTGAAGATTGGAAACAAGCTACCATATCACCCATCTTCAAAAAAAGGCTCCAAGTCAGATCCAAGTAACTATCGACCGATTTCACTTACATGTGTCTGCTGTAAAGTTCTAGAGCATATACTACACAGTCATATCATGAAACATGTGACCAAAAGAAGCATCTTGGTCGACGCACAGCACGCTTTCAGGAAATCAAGATCCTGTGAGACTCAGCTGATATCTACATTCCATGACCTATCTTCAAACCATAACAAGTACCAAACTTACAGACAAAGCTATACTGGACTTTAGCAAAGCTTTTGATGTAGTATCACACAGACGCCTTCTTCAGAAGTTACGTTTCTACGGTATACGAGGTGAAACCGTTGCGTGGATCAAGTCCTTCTTAACCGGCGGTGTCCAAAGGGTCATAGTGAATGGGAGAAGATCGCCATGAATGCCCGTTCTCAGCGGAGTTCCGCAAGGGACCTTCCTCGGCCCATATCTGTTTATCCTCTACATTAACGACATAATACAGTATGTCACATCAACCCCAAGGCTATTTGCAGACGACTGTATTATCTACACGCCTATCGTAAACCCTGAAGACGAGGTTTTTTCCAGACTGACCTTAATAATTTACTAGAAAGGTCAAGCAAGTGGGGTATAAAATTCAACTCATCAAAGTGCAAAATAATGAGGGTCTCCAGAAAAAGAAAGTGCTCATCAACACCATTCGCAGAATCCTTCTTCCCTGAAGTTGTAAAACTCTGGAATGACCTACATCAACCAAACGTAGACATCAACTCCAGCACAGTCTTCAAATCTGCAACCCAAAAATTAAACCAAATAGCATAACCCCTAAAATACACAAATTTATACTCTCGTCACGCCAAGTTATACTTCCAGTTTGAGTTCCTTGCGGATCTTTCAGAAGGGACGAACACAAGGTACAAGGTACACTTGAAATATAACGAATATCTTGTGGCAATTGATTCCATAGGTAAGGTCCAGTATGTGCAAATGACCTATCCCCCATGAAATCTTAGTTTTTGAAACAAGCAATTTAGAATCGGATGATCTTAAGCGTCTGTTATAGGATAGATCAGTAACGGGCATCATAATTTTTTACCTCCATCAACAGATTAAAGGGATAGTTGAGTTCTGTTGCAGAGGGCGCTAATGAAAAACTGAGTGTCAAATTTGAAATTACATAATATTCAAAATAATGACAAAATCATCTTTGTTTGATCAAAATCGGTTCAGAGACGGCTGAAATATAACGATTTCTAATACTTGTGTACCACCACAAACATTAGCTATTTTGAAAAATTTGAAAATAACCGTTGAAAATACGAAATAACGCCTTTCAAGTCTTATTTCAGCCAATGCCGATGTTGGCTTTTTTGTTGGCATTTTCGTGTTGCTTATATTAGGAACAACCAGCCGGCCCATGTATTGTTGTTTTTAATTAATTTATTAATTAACGGTCACCGTGTTCTTTTTTTTAAGTGGAACTGAATTGGTATGCCCGTATTGGCTAAATTTCACACATTTGGGGGTCTAAAATCACCTTCATAGCAATTTTAAGTTCTAAAAGGGCACTAGAAATGTCATAGATAAGAATAAGAGCAATAACCATGCACTTTGAGGGCATTTGCGGTCTGAAAACAGAACTCAACTATCCCTTTAAGGGATAGGTTCGCATTTGCAGGCAAAAAATGAATAGGTAATATTTGTTTAGAACTTCCCTCAAAACGCAGGGCTTGAAAATGTCTTTAAGTGGGAAAATAACGATCGTTCGTTGTCGAATCGACATCAGTGATTGCAACCCACATTTAGTAAAAGTCTGAATTCCATACCCTTGTACCGAATGGTCGTACATTTTGTGTGCTGCGCAAAGATTCAATCAGTTTAATTTTGGTCATTACAAGAAGTGGGTTATTATTGATGTAGACAAATGCCTGTGTACCCTTTACAGCTCATTTTATGTATGTGCCTCGTTGACACTTGACCGCATTTTGGTTTGCGCATAGTTTGCACATAAACACATTCTCGTGCGTGCCAATGCGGGAAGTATTCGTGGTAACGTGCTGTAGGATACGGGTCGTGCGTGCAATGCGTGAAAAAAAATTCAAAATTTTCAACAATTTGGCATAACAATTTTCTTTGGCAACATTCGTGAACTATGCGCACCCTATGCGCTACCTAGTCGTGGCAGTGCGCGCCGATGCCTGCCGATGCGTGTCAGTTGGCCTAGTGGCACGTATAGTTAACGACTAATGCCTGGTTTACATTTGGCCCGGGCGCCGCACGATAAATTGGTCTACGATTTTTCTTGCGATTTTGGGGGCATTGTAGGAGGCTACGGACTACGATATTTGTGTTTACATTATCTACGAGCATCGTGCCATTTCTTGTATTTGCCCTCGGCGGCAGACCGGGACACATCCGTACAGAGGCTGCTCGGAGATTGTACGGAAATCGTGTAATTTCAGTGCAACACCCGTGCAGTCTCTGCAACCCCCGTACGGAAATCGTACGTAGCTCGTGCAGCTTCCGTGCAGAGGTTGCGTGGAGAAGGCGCGTTACCGTGCAGCCTCAGTGCCGTTTTTTTCGGCGTCTGTTGCCCCCATGTTCATTGAAAAATCGTGCGTTTGCTGCACGATCAGCGTGAGGCCTCCACTAAATGCCCTTGCGGGGATTGTGCAATGCTACCTACGACATGTCTACGGGCTACGGGCTTACCATTTTTCAAATTGTTTTAACTCCCCGCGATACAAAACCGTTGTCGCCGCGGAGCCCGTGAATCCGTACAATAATCTCACGGCCGCCTCCTGCCTCCCAAGGCCGCACGGAAAAAGGGATACGGGCAGGATACGGGCCCCGTACACTAATCGCAGGCGAAATGCAATCCAGCATTAATTTGCTCACAATTTGCACATTGGCAGCGCATACTTCCTGCGCAGTTTCCGCATGCCATGCGCATAGTCTAAATAAGACGTGACCCAAAACGGACTGTGTGCCACTATTTGGCACGCATTAGCACGCAATAGAGCGGGGCAGCGCGGGATCAAAAATTCGTGCAAGTGTGAACGAGGTACAATTGCACCTGACAGACAACAATACACATTATTTGCGGTTTGATTGTGGATTTAATATTTTACCAATATCAGTGGCATTATTATTGACATAATACTTTGAAAACTGTGTTTCCAAATATGTACTTGAGTTTTCGGCACCTAGCTTAGCCTTAACCAGACCATCGGCATTAAAGCCCGACCCTCGGAAATGCCTCAAATCTGTAAGATATCCCCATGTAGTCACGAGCCAACGCCGTCCACTATCCATTTTTCTGCTCCCTGCATAAAAGCCAAGCGGAAGGCTGATTGACCCATACCTCGGGCATACTGGCGAGTAACCAAACATAAATACCATCCCTGGCATCACCATCAGGCCTCAGGGGCATCCCTATACCAGCAGCTCCCTCGACATCTTCCACCCTGTCTAGCCTCGCAATTTTAAGCTACACAGGGCGATCGGGCGAGCTGCTAATATAAAGCTAACAATCGCACAAGCCAAGTGCCAAGGCCTCACAACATAACCATCACTGTGCACAACAAGGGATTGCAAGTTTACTCAGTACTTTAATCAATTTAAACAATATAAACCACCCAAAAACTTCTTTACTTAACTATAGAATGTTCAGTTTGCATATAGTTACCTTGTAATTATACAAAACTCCGCAGAGGCGCAAAAATACCCTCTACGGCATACCCAAACGCTTCAACCATCCTCCTACATATGCTCATTTCACCCCATACAAGGTTGACTGAAAGCAAATATATATCAAAATTCTCTGACATCGCATAATGATGGCAACGCTGCAGCAGTATTTGGGCTAGCAGCATTAAATCTTCGATGCATAACCATACGGAACAGCAAATCCCAACTAGAAACAAAACAACAAACAAACGTTCAACTTTCAAAATTCAATAACACCACTAAACACTTCACGATTATTAAAACCAAATATCCCTATATAACAGGTCCAATTTGTCCTATAAAGGGTTTTCGAGAATATCCTCCCGGAACTTTTCAGTCCGATGTCAATCACGTAACAATCCCCGCAATGCAGATGCCGTCCACCAACGCTTCCAAATCCCGCAGGGTAAATGCAAATGGATCCCGTCCCTTAGGAATAATTCCGGTCTCACGTGACGTATTAATGGGTGTTTAATTGCTTTACCACCATGTTTGCAACATCCCAACCTTGCGTGCATGTTCACGGTCCGTGTTGCCCTATCGATGTTTGGTTGCTCTTCCTCCGAAAAACCTTGATAAGTTACCCGAGGTAGTATATCTGACCAAATGAAAGCACCTGGAAATGTGGCCCTGAGCATCTGGGGCACTGCCTGCACTTGAAAAAAACTCACCCGCTTCGATCGGCAAACTGCCTATGTCATTTGTCCCAACGTGTAGTACGGGCTTGCTCCCCTCCTCCTGCTCTCTACTGCATGACCGCACGTGAGCGGCTAATAGACCAGTTCACGGTTAGCACATAGCTGCAATGACCCCGAATATCCACATATCTTCAAATCATGAAGAGGTCCCACTTTGTACATTTTTAAAAATAGTCACTCCTACAGTGGTAGAGGTGCTATATAAACAGCCCTTGTTTCCCCTTTTTCAAAGAATACTTCCACCTGTGTACCATGGTGTACACTGAAGGGGAATGAATGCATAATGATTACATAACTTTTGAGCACGTATCGGCACGTACCCAGTATTTCGTCTCCGTGTATTTCCATTTTTGTTCTGCAGTGACCTTTATCTGTTCATATGCTCAGACTGCAACCGTGAACTGGCTGATTAGGCCAGCTTGAGTCCACGACGAGCCCATCTCACTTTCGTATGAGTAGTAAGTCCATGGTATAACCGCCCAGTGCAAAATATATAGTCACCTATCATCCAGATTATGCTAGCACCTGCATAAAAAAAGGCTTCTGGCAGCAATATGTTCTTCGCCATAAATATGTAGCATGTTATACAATATCATTAAACGAACGTGAGAAAACGAAAACATTATATTGCCAAACATTATTCACTGAAACATGTCACCACTAAATACGGATGTATCGCCTGTGCGTATTAGAAGTCCAACGCCCCATCCGTTGAATCATTGTGACACTACAACCGGCCATAGCTGCCGACATGGCAGCACCGATTCTGAATAAGTGTTCTGAAAATCCTGAAATAGGCATATCTAAATATGCCAAGCATTGCCCCAATACTCTGGTAAATGCTCCCTGATTCAGGGGCTTACCGTTAAAGTGACAAAAGAACGCTTCTCGATTTGATAGTGGGATAAAGCCTGGTATATTCTATCACTGCCTCAACTGCATGAACAAATGGCTGAACCATGTGCTTCCGGTTGTGCTAATGTAAAAGGAACAGTCGCCTATAGACAGTCCCCCACCCGCGCCACCATTCAAGGCCGGGAAAAATCAGCGTGCCCAACTCTACTTGGAAGGTTCATTATCAAATACGGTCCCACCCCTATCACCCGGCTCACTCAAACCAGGGAGGTGAAAGAAAGGAGTACAAACTCTTACAATTTATTCAAACGTAATCGTGAGTGCTTAAGCGTAACAATTCGATGTGTAACATTCCACTTGGCTTTGAAGTTCCCTGCTCCAAGCCGCGCTGCTACTGCGGAAGACTTCGGAAGCCAGGCACCAGTTTCACCTTTGTTACAAAATATTAAATTACCGCAAAATATCAGTGTAAATTATAAAATTTATATGGGGATTGTATTGGGAATAGTGCATCAAACAATTTTTCAAATTTTATACTCCGCCCTTACTTTGGTTTGTGTACAAGAGTTGGTAAAAGACAAATTAGATCCTGACAAGAACTCAATATTTTAGGATAATGCAATATTTTGTGCTTGTTTTAATGTCCCGTTATTTAATCCTTGATTTATAATCTTCAATAACTTTAAGTTTGCTAATGCGTGTTTTCGCGTGTTTTTTTGTATTTTTGCAGTTGGAAAAAAGGATAAAATTACACAAGTTTTTGTGCGCTTGCTCTACTCAAATCCATTGAACAATTGATGAGAAATCATTGAAAAGGACAGCGAACAGTTGCTTGGATACCATTTTCTGATGTAGGAATTCTCAATCCTGAAATTTCATGCGCTCTTTTATCTCACCATCTATTCAAATTTTGCAGATTAGCGCATAACTTTTTGGCGGCTTGGAGCTTTGGGTCAAAGGAAAGCGGCTTGATTCCACTCCTTTCTTTCACCTAGCTCTCTGCTCAAATATTCCCCACCGACAGCCAAGGGGCCTGTAATAATTCCAAAGGCATCGACTCACCCTCATTTGGATTGCCGATTGGGCCCACCTCCTCCGCCGACGTGCTCCCTATGGGTACCCTCGCATCCTGTGGTATGGAAGCCTCACTCGCTTCGACGACTCTCAACCTGCTCGCTAGCCCTCTTGGATTTAGATTTGGCTTTAGGCTTTGCACTTCAAGAAATTAAACCACTAAACAACTCTGCTGACTCGAATCGTAGAAAAGTTCCAACCCTCCAATGCAAAAGATATTTATAACGCTGGAGCTCAAAATGTTTACGTTCAAACCACAATCCACAAGCGCGCATTCATGCAAGCGTTGTAATTAATACGCTTGTAAATGATACATTCGGTCGCTTGTAATTAATGGGGCTTTCACATATACACTCCGGGGCCCGTACGGCGAGTAAAAACGGACATTTTGGGAATTTTTGGCCGGTGTCCGGCCGGTTGCCGTGAAGTTCCAACGGGCGCCGGGGCAGTTTTTTAAGCCGTACGGGCCCCGTGGTGCTGAGTTGGCTGCTCCCAATTCTCCCGGCGTTTTTAGCTGACCGTTAGGCCGTAGAAAGCCCGGAAAGGACCCGTAGGGCACTTTACGGGTCCCATGCGAGCTCCGGACGGTGCCCGGCCGGGCCCCTCACGATCTTGGGGGTCAATTCTCATGAAAAATCTTTACGGGCGCCTTGCGGTACTCAAGGATTCCGTACGTGTGCCCTACGGCGCCCTCACGGGCCCCTCAAGAGCCACGAGTGATATGCACAACAACAGGCGTCTGCCGTCCGGGGGCCATTTAAGATGAATATTGCTCGTGCGGGTCCCTCACGTCGGCATCTTGAACTGTACAACGCAGTTTTAAATACAGGAGGTCCGGATACCAGAAAAAATGTCCCACTTTTTAAAAGTTGTATTGTTTGAAGTATGAATATTTAATCATGAGTTTCATGATATGTCTTGATAGAGTTATCCTCCTACTACATTTAGGTACCATTTTCATTTGAATCTCTGCATGTTTGACTGAACATCAGACAATCTTTACAAGACTGCCAGATCTCACTTGCGCCAAATTGCTGGGTGAGGAATAAAAAAGTCTTTTGAACAAAGACTGCCAGACAGACAAAAACACACACACACGCATACTTTTTTTTTATTAAGCAATTTTGTTTTATTTCTCCAAATCTGTAATACAAACCATAACATACAATTAAATAAAATAAACGTTTTCAATATTAATTGCTTTTACGTAAACATAATTAAACAAAAATTTATTTGCAGTATATATAACTTAGCAACAAAGTAAACGTATAAGTTCCTAAACATATTATATATAATGTCAATTGTAAATGTTATTCACTTATATATAAAAAAAAACTTTAACAAATCTGGAGGTAATTTTACTGGAACAATGCCTGCTCATCCCTGCCCCCTCCCTGTCCCCCTTCCTCACACAAACACCCTACCCACCTGCCCACCCCCCCCACACACACACACACTACTCACTCAGTGGATGTCTGCTTACATTCTCAACTCAAGAAAAATATACTAAATAAGTTATCCAGAAGAAAACAAATCTTAATTAATCTTAAGCTGCTCCCACTTTAAGAAATGTGATCCCAGCTTTCCTATTCTAATTGCTATTTTCTTTTTCTCATCCCTATACTTAAAAATGCTTTCATCTTTTCTAAAGTTGGTACTCGCCCCCCCCCCTAATCTTGACATAAATGTAACATACTTCACCATGAAAAATGATAGTATTACACATTTTTATTCTATATGAACTACCTGCCAACCCAACAAATATATCTCGCCATTCTAAATCTTTAATTTCATCTAACTCACAAAGTTGTACTAAAGCCTGGCATATCCTTTGAACGCTCCCGCAAGATAAAAATAAGTGTTTGTATGTTTCTATTTCCTGCTTACAAAACGAACATAAATTATCACCAACAAAACCAAATCTATGAAGATCTATGATTAGTATATATGGCTCCATGCAATAATTGAAATTGAAATTCTCGTTGTTTTCTAATGAGTATAGTAATTCTTGGTCTAAAAATATTTCTTTTTAATTTTTATCTATAAAATCATAATCATTTTGCCCATCCCTTACCTGCAAATCATACGTTTGCTGCAGTGCTTTGATAAAACAATCATAAATTGTTCTTGAACCCACATCCATAAACTGTATTTTTTCACCTGAAATATGGATATAAGTATTAAAGCTTATAAAATCAACCTCGAGGAATTGTATAGGATTTCCCGGCCAAATTCGCGAGTTTGTCATTCAAATTCATTTGTCTTGCGTTCAAATTCGACGGTTTTAGTGCTGTCGGGTATATCTCGGGTTTATCTTCCTTTTTCTAGATTTCAAATCTATGGAGTTTTCGTTAGAATCTATGTATGTTTCATTCTAATTAATGAACAAATTGCTTCTTTCGCTATTTGGTCATTCGATTTAGCGCAACACGATTTTCTGACATCGCGACGGTGTACTTTTAGCATTCTAATTCATTTGTAGCATTCAAATTAGCACTTTGTGCACTAAAATTAATGGTCAATATACATTTCTCGTTGTTTAAACACTTTTTATAGCTCATTCTTTTTCTTTCAAGATCGTTTTTTTCATGTGTATTTCATCCTATTTTATTCTCTTGCATTCTCTTTATATACTTTTAGATTTATCAGATATTCATCAGCCTTTAAGTTTGATTGTTAACAACAAAAACTTACTGTACATTTACGGACTTGATGGTCTCAATATTTGTGTAAATTTTCATGTAAGGAAGTTGTTTGTCTTGTGTTTCATCATAAATATATCACAATTTCATTATGGAGGAAGGGTACAATATTGTGACTGGGGTAGGTGTTTTCGTTTCCCCACTTTTCCGAGGTATACGAACATGTCCGTTTAGAGATGCCATATCCCTTGTTTCGCCCCTTCTTTACCTAATGTCTGACTACAAACATATGCTTTGTCCTCAAAATTAATAAATTGAATAACAGAAAAGACCCCAATAGCAAATCATGCATTTAATTGCATTTTTTTAAAGCTGTAAACGTGTGTTGCATTTCTTCCCCCTAACATTCCTAACTTGAATAAACATAATTCGAATACGAATGACAGGTGTTAATTTGAATGATAAAAATGACGCCTCGACAAGTGACAATTAATTTGAATGCTAGTTGAGCAGTTTCTAAATTGAATGACAGATCTATGAAATCCTTCGACCAAAATCCTAAATTGAATACAAAATCGGGAAAATTGAATGATAATTGGCATGGCAAAGCTGATCTGCGCTAACTTAAATGCAAAGTAAATGAATTCGAATGACAAACTCGCGAATTTGGCCGGGAAATCCTATATTAACCCTGAATCATCCTTCCATAACCTGGGTATCGCATCATAAATATCAATAATCATCAACAAATTATTACCTTTCATACCGAGGTTCATACAATGTTTAACAGACTTAACATGGCCTTTCTCACCCAAGTGATTCAGTTGAACAATCCCTCCTTCAAACAAGTATCTATAAAATATATTTTTTTATATTTATACATCTATTCCGATATTAAAAATATTTGGGTTAATATAACCCTCCAAATATCTTAAATTACCTGTCTCTTGCCATGCTTGCAACGAGTTTAATCTTTTTTTAATCATAATCACATATAGAAATAAATCTACCTCCCATAAACTGTAAGCAATTATCATCAAAAAAATTCCATCCCAAATTTTTCTCTCCATAAAAAAGACGTTTTATCCACATCATGCGCTGTATTTTAACGGACATTTCAAAATGAATCATTCTTAATCCTCCAAAGTCATAATCCTGATACATTATTGCCCGTTTAATTATTTCTTTCCCCCTCCATATAAATTCAAATGAACACGCATACGCACGAACACACACACACACACATATACACGCACGCACACACACACACAACGCATACGCACACGCACACTGACACAAATGAGCGTTCCATTCCTGACAAGGCCCACCCAAACTGTTACTTTTTGTCGGGAATTCTTCTTCTCGTACGAAAAGTTGAGTGGCCGCTCTCCTCTTGGTGCGTATTGACGGATGTTGTGATTCATGATGATGTTGAAGATGATGATGATGATGATAATGATGATGATGATGATGTTGATAAAGATTAAGATGATGACAATGATGATGATGATGACATGATGGTGGTAGTGAATGTGTACTAAAGGGAAAGATTGTCAGGGTCTTGCCACTTATACATTCAGCGATCTTGGTAAAAATCAATGCTTATAAATCAGAAAAGGGGAAATTATAAAAAAATTGTCACCGTGTGTGTCGTGTGTGCGTGTGTGCATGCATTTGTATATGTGTGTGTGTGTCTGATTGTCTTTGTTCAATGCACTGTTTTATTCCTCACCCTGTAAGTTGGCGCAAGTGAGATCTGGCAGTTTTGTAAAGATTGTCTGATGTTCAGTCATGCATGCACAGATTCAAATGAAAATGGTACCTAAATGTACTAGAAGGATAACTCTATCAAGATATATCATGAAACCCATGATTAAATATTCATACTTTAAACAATACAATTTTTTTTAAAGTGGGACATTTTTTCTGACTCACTCTGTGTATTATAAAGTTAGTCTTGTTTTTATCCCCTTTTAAATTGTATTGCAGGTGCAAAACAATTGATGGATAATTATCTTAGACCTATTAAAGAGGTAAGACAATTTCGAGATAGATTCCTGTTGTGTTTTATTAAATTGAATTCGTTTTGTTTCATTTGAAAGGGAAACCTAAACGGCTTTCGGATCCCGACAACATTATTTGTTCCGTACAAGAACGATGGCTAGAGGTCTCAATCAGCCATTTTTCTGGAGGATTCCTTACCTTAATTCGAGACTGGCTATTTCTGAGGGGCATGTTACTGTCATGTATGCCGTTTCTTCCCAGACGCATGCCTTCCTCCAGAATACCAGTCCTGGAGGTTCGTTTCGCCAAGAAGCCACATGGTCAAAAATGGGTAAACAGACATTAACACCATTTTTTTATGGGGCGAATATAAGCCTGATCACTGCAGAAAGGCTTTATCTTGGCGTCTATGGTAATGATCTCGTACTTTCCAATTAATAAGCTCTGTCGCAAATTAACAGTTTTCGAGCCTTGTAATATTTAAAAATAAAGATAATCTATCACTTTAACTAAAAGTATTTGTATGTTAAAACGAAACTTTAATCTACATCGGTATATTTTGGTTCGTTCAATAACGATATTTAGTTCTTTTTCTTCTGTTGCTCTTTTAGTCTTAGTCGTAAATATTCATCGAGCATGGTCTAGTCATCATCGTGATAACTTTCCTGCATTTTAGACTATACCTTGTTACTTTTTCACTTTTATGATATCAATTTAACGAAAGAATATCCCGATGCCGAATATATGCTTTTAGACATTTCTATGACATTTCTACTGTGAATAGAACACCCTATAGGCCTATACTGTTCTGGCTGTTTCTCTCAATCGATGCCATTTCCAATTTTTATGACAGATAAGGCCCATTCTTACAAATAATTTGGTTGACCTTTGCGACCACATATTATTCCTTAGGACGATTCCAGCGCGTACTGTTAATAGTAGAAATACACCTAAATCCGAGGGTAGGTGTATAATACGAGTGTACACATGATTTATAACTACTTGACAATTTCCAGATCCCTTTATGATAATAATGTTTATACACATAATTTTTTCAGAACGATGTCCATGATGCAAAGGACAAACGTTTCCAACCTGTGAAGGGCGATGACGATGAAATTGTATTTCGGGAGAGAACTATGGAAGTTGCTTGCCAGCTGGGTGAAAAGAGTTCCAAATCAGATGTACTTGTAAGTGTATTTTTGTTCTTGGAATTGCTATGCTTAGTTAAAATCAATTGAAACAAGGGCCATGTTGAACCGAGAACTCTTCGTGATAAATGGTAAAACAATCAATGCAGAGCCAACAGAAGAACAAGTTTTAAAAAATAATACCAAAGAAATCAATTGAATCATTGTGATGGTGATGACATTAATAATAAACATTCAAAGACCAACGTTGCTAGGAATATAAAAGTATTTTTGTGTACACATCCACAGAGCAGCTAGGTTTCGGTAGAAACGAAAATACGTAACGTAACACATACTTGTATATAATTATAGCAAGCGAACGGGTGACGAATTTGAATGACGCTTTGACGAAATCTACTGTAAAATTACGAAATCGTTTCATGCAATTGTAATTGGCAGCCGTGGATGACGCAAGGAAAATTGACGAAATTAGATGCGAAACGATTGAATTGATTGGTAAAAGTTCGGAAATACAGACAATTTGTCATCATTGTTTTCATCAGTACTCTTTTCAAATGCGTTTTGGTGCATATTTCAAAAAATCATGAATGCAAATTATTATTTTTGTTATTCTTTATGTAAACATCTTTTAACAGGATTATGTGATCGGGCTAATTCCTCAGCATATTCCGTACAGCCTCTTGAGGGAACAAGCGAAAGTGATAGCGTACTTTAGGCTCGATCTAACTGAGGAGAGTGAGAGATTAGTGACACTTGAAGTGGTTCAAACCTCTACACAGACGATCCAATTCAACACAAGTTTCCAAGGTACAACATTTCATGCAGATGCTTAGTTGTTCTTATTCCTGAGTATCAATTTCTCATAGCTTATCACAAAGGACCTATTGCGGCAAAATGACATCTCATTGGTAATGTGCGCGGTACAACTCGAACTGTGGTGCATACACGCAAAACAGAAATGAAATGATCGCAATATTGAAATAACTATAGTTATAAGGTTAAGCTTCTTTACCATCAAAACTTGATATCATGATTTGCATGTAGGCCTATAACTATTAAGCTCTGTGTTGTATTGTCATGACTAAGTGTTAACTCTAAGCGTCGTACAAGCCATCATTACTTTTTTTAATAATTTTATTGAACCATATACGGTGAAGAAGACATTAATATATAGACAAAATTATTTAAAGAAAAATCACCTGTAGATGAACTAAACTATGGACGAAATGTGTTTGGACCAAGTGGTTGTTGGAGTAATTGGGGCTCAGACCATCTTACTACGGACACAATGGCAAGTGGATCAAATTATGATGGACGTAGTGGTTTTTGGACCAATTAGTAAAATTGCTGATTCGAGGTATTGCCAATTAGAACCAAATGATAAGAGATCATGGGCATGATTGCTTTTAGCCCTAATGGCGTTAAATGATGATTGGACTAAACATTGAATGGACCATGTGTATAGTGGGAAATCTTGGTGTAGACTAAATGAAGAAAGGTGAAATGGGTACTGGACCAACGGGCTCTTGATCAAATGTCAATTATTTCTTACGCCATACGCGTGAAAGCATTCGATCATGTGGTAAACCCTTGTTAATATACACTGTTGGTCATAATGGTGGAATAATTATTTTTACCCCAATTTATGGAATGATTTTGACAAAGTTTTATTCCTAATAGATCTATACAATATTATACATTCTCAGATTTTATTGAATAATAATTTGTGAGTGTTTGTTCCTCTGTAGGGCCATGCAATATATGTTTCAAGGCATACCCATATAGAGGATTTTTTTTATGTAAGGGGTCGGGGCAAAATGCAATGAATTATTGATCATTTATTGCATTTTCTTTGTTTTTTTGTATTTGTGGGGGCGGCGATGTACCCTAGCCCCCGCTGCGTACAGTCATGATTCACTGGCTAAGCAAGGTCCTCGTTACTGTGAGTCCCCAGGATCGAAACTGTGTCGATGTGTTATATTAGTACCCTTTTATGAGGCATTAATCCTCATTACTGTCAGTTATGACTTACGGACGTAGGTCCCCTAGTTGATTAGCATAGCACACACATGCTTTATCAATCATGCAAGACAAACACTCACAAATCATTATTCAATAAAATCTGAGAATGTATACTATTATCTAGATCTATTAGGAATAAATCATTGTCAAAATCATTCACTAAATTAGGATAAAAATAATTATTCCACCATTATGACCAACAGTGTACATACTAAAGCTTGAAAGGTAGACGCAGGAAGCTGAGAAACAGGAACATGTATAAAATATGGGGACCCCGTTTCCATTAGACCAGTTGTCAGGGTAGGCCTACATACAAGGTCTGGTATTTTGAGCACGATTTAATCTCTAAAATGTTTTATTTATATATTTATACAATCATCGGTATTCTGAGACAACTTTCTATCTCAGATTTTATCCTTCATTTCATCTCAATCTATTACTTCTTAATTACTTGCCCATTACAGTTATAGACATGATACGCGCGTACTTAAAAGGTATAGACCAGTTTTGGTCATGCGATTGCATTGTGAAAGAAACGTTGTGGAATCGATCAGAAAAGGTTGATCATCTAGCATATGAGTATTGGTGTGTACTGCAAGGTTCTGGAATCATCAAAATGATAAGAAATTTGGCCCAGTCTTGGTAAAGTTACAAGCACTGTACAAAGAATGGGACTTCGCAATATATCAAGTAGTAGGCGGTTTCCCGGCAAAATTTGTATCATCACGTATTAGTCAAAGAATATTCTTACACATGATTGGTAATAAAAGCTTCCATTTCATTTTTTGAGAGGGGGCGTTTTCAAAACTGGTCTATACCTTTAACGCTAATGCCATCTTATTTTTACGTGAACAAATCAAATCAATGTTAAAAGAGGTTTGGAGCCATTTAATCTCTCTCTCTCTTTCTCTTAGCGAGATAACATTTCGGAACGATGATTCTCAGAATACGGATAGAAACAGATTTAAAACCTACTTCATCTCACCGAGATAAAATGAATCATAGAATACCGCCCCTGGTTTTTTGTAACAGCTCTTACTTCTACAGAGAGAATAGGGGGATAAAATAGGTGCAGCCCTCTCACTTTCGTTTTTAGCAACTGTACAGTTTCAATAGACGTTTCGTTTCTCATTTTGTTGGCTTATGATATGGTTCGTTTAATAATATTTTTATCATTTTTCCTTTGATGGGGGAGGGGGGGGGGTATAAATCAATTAGTGCCTATTCTCAAATGTATAAATATATATTGTGTGTGTGTTATTGCATGCCTGTTTGAAATTCATTTATGTACATTTTACAGTTGATGTGACGGCAAGAAATCATAAATTAAATTCTAATACCACATGTAGAGAATCCTAAGAAACACAGTTGATATCTTTTAGCTATTATAGTCACTTCTTTTCACTTTATCATAAGGGAACCCCACTGTCAACCAAACAATTATTTTAATATTATTATTTACTCTCATGACAGCCTCGGGGATCGACGAAAGGTCTACAAAACCGGACACTCCTCCATCCATTGCTGAAATGTGAGTAGAACCTCAATATATATTTGTGAATTTGTCTGTGTGTGCGTGTGGGTTTATACGTATATATATATATATATATTTATACATAAATATACAGTTAATTATTTATACCCCTTGTAAAGTTGATGTTTAAAGTGCTTCTCGTAACTCAATAATAAAAACGGGACTAGTTGAATTAGGGTCTTTGTCGAGTACTTTTAGATGTAATTTATAATATGTGACCTTCTCAAGAAATGTGACCTAATCAATTCGGTAAGGCTATGAATATTTTTTTCCCTATACAAAGAGTATAACCAACTTTATTAGCTTATAATTAAAGTCACTTAATGTTACCTTGAAATCTATTTAGTGGTAAATCGTAACTTTTTCTTGTCTTTCGATACCCTAATCATAATTTTTCTGCCATAAAAATTATTTTGAAAATACTTTTGATGAGATGAAATACAGCAATATTTTGATTGGCAACATTTTGTAGGTAATAGTGTATTCGGTGCGTTTCGCAAGGATTTAGGCCTACACTAAAACTTAAAAGTTTACATTTGTTGGGGTTAAACTCATTTCTCACTGTGTTACAAAAAGAGTGCAGTGAATATAACCGGTTAGGCTCCTGGCCTATAGGTTTATCGTGTACTGATGCTCTCTATGGTACATCATCCAAAAATGATCAGAACTCGGTGGATTAAGCCCCCCGAGGACAACTACCCCCCCCCCCCCCGGACAATCACCCCAACATATGGAAACGTTGTATCATCCGCTCAATCTGACTTGCGTGCATAGAACAAATCAGCATTTTCCCATGAAAAAGTGAAGTTTTCTAAAATATGCGTTTCTTACCAGCATTGGGGCGCCCGGAAGTCACTCGGGTAACATTTCATAAAGCATAATATAAAAAGACCATATGCAAATTTTCTGTACTTTCGTCGGAAAAAATACATTTATCCAGCACAATTTCGTCTCTTTTTGCGTTGGAGAAGAGCAAATAGCGAGTTTCAATCACACTTTGGCCGCTCTCGCAAGCTCTCACTCGTTTCACTGTTGTCAAGCGACTTTGGGGCAAGCGGTTAATGAAAATACTTATCTTTAGCTTTCTTCTGGTATTAAACTTGTTTTGATTGATTGTATAATTTTGTCGGAATAAAGGAAACAAAAATGCTCGACCAATAACTTATCAGCGTCTGAATTGACCTTTTGACCTTGAATTCCCTGATGCAAGCGCAATAATGACGTCATCTTCGCTAAATCGGTGTCTTTTATCGTAAAATGCGACACTTTCTCATTGTTTATACATCTTTTTTTAATTATTAGTAAGATATAACATATTTTTTTCTGATATCACTGAAGTTTTGGGTTTTATTTAATGAGTAATTTTAAAATAAGAGCCATTTTACTGTTTTAATTTACTGGATCGTACCATTAAAGTCGCAGGGTAGAAAGATGCATTTTCCAACCGCGCCAAATTTAATTTACGTTCCTATATTCTGTTAAATGGGTTCGTGTTGTTAAGATTAAGAATCCACTGCTTTCTGCTCCAACAAACGTTCACATGCGGAGTCGTTTATCAACTAAATTATTCAAATTTATGGATGCTTCCTTGCTTCCCAGGTGTTTGTGTTGCTGTTGAATCATTTTATTCACCTGCTATCATTCTTTGTACTCCAATTGCCAGAACGCAAATTTCATTTTGGTTTTATAGTTTCATCGGAGTCGTTTATCAACTATATGTATTCAAATTTATGAATGCTTCCTCCCCAGGTGTTTGTGGTGTTTAATGCATTTCATTCACCTGTTATTATGCTTTGTACTCCAATTGTTAGAATACAAAATGCATTTTGGTTTTATAGTTTCATGCAATAAGTAAGTCAATAAAAGAGTATGTTCTGCACAATAAACACAATGTGTGTCCTTATTGTACAATGTAATGTGTCCCCTCATTTTGTAAGAGTTAATTTACCCATTCACATAATGGAACTACCTGCCCGATGAAGCCAGTGGCCTGTGACCCCTGAGCACTCAACACCGTGTGGGAGTCAGTTTGTGGTCAAATTCTTTTATGAGACATATACAAGCAAACGTTTCCATATGGAACATTTACCCCCCCCCCCCCCCCCCCGAGGACATTATCCCCGGAATATTACCGCCCGAGGACAATTACCCCCCGAGGACAATGACCCGCGGAAAATTACCCCCGGTGGACAATTACCCCCGGTGGAAAATTACCCCCGAGGACTATTACCCCCCCCCGAGGACAATTACCCCCTAGGATAATTACCCCCAAGGACATTATTACCCCCCCCCCCGTGGAAAATCAGGATTTAATAGCAAAAGACATATTGAGAGATGGCTACGTGCCCATGCATGAACCCATATTGTTTAAATATAGGTTTTTGCGGCCAATATCACAATTTGTTCATTCAAGTTCAAAATCCGAGCATTTAATTTCATTTATCGGCACTCTTATTCATCTTCGGTGAAATCAAATTCACGAATGTGCATACAATTTCCTACTTCGTGCAATCAAATTAACGCGACGCTCACGATGAGCCTGTTTGGGGAATTCAATTTAATTTTTTGGTGATCAATTTCCTACTACGTGCATTCAATTTAGTTTATTATTGAGAGGGATTCCAGATAAGAGGGAAACTTTGATTTCTTTTAAAAGACTACTTGGGATTATTGTAAAAGATAAAGGTGAGTTCTGGTCATCCGATTGCATTTTTAAAGAAAAGGTGTGGAATGGATCAGAAAAAGTTGATCATGTAGCATGTAAGTATTGGTGTGTACTGCAAAGTCCTGGAGTCATCAAAATCATAATAAATTTGGCCCAGTCTTGGTAAAGTAACAAGCACTGTACACACGAAGATGTATATGGGACTACACAAATTGTGTCGGGGCTACTAACCTTGATTTACTTATCTTTTTATGTTAATTCCTCAGCCAGTATACATTTTTTAGCAAAATTGTTTGGCAAATGACAATTATTTGTAATCGTGAACATTCAGTGTAAGTTTCGTTTGATTCACTGACAATTCATTTTCTTTCTTTTTTTTTTACCAGAACTCACCTTCCATCACTGTGACAGAATGAAATCTCCACATTTTAGTTAATGTTCTTTGTTTATCTGACAATAATTGTTGCCTTTTGATAATGTATTTGATTATTATATCGCCAATTATATATGAACATGAATATCCCGTACTACACCTCTCTTTCAATATATATGTATACAAGTTATAAATAATTGGAAACATTGATGGTAAGCAAATATTAACCCACTACGAGGGTAATGGTTACAAACTATCATCGCCGAGGTGATCTCGGGGCTACTATCATCCCGAGATCACCGAGGCGATTATAGTTAGTTTCCATTGACCGAGTAAAGGAGGTTAATATTTGTTTTATATCCCACATCGGCAATAAGGTCTATTTAAAGTGAATTCTACATAATTTAAAGAACTGATTCTGCAGACAGTTTAGCTTCAGCTAGATTTTACAAAGCACAACATGCATACAAAGTAATAAAGTCGATGCACGCTCATTTGACATTGACATTTCGCGTCACCTGCTTTGTTACGCTTATTCAATGGGCAAGTGGGGCAGCAGCAAAAAAATACTGTACAAAAGTCCTATCGCAGGGAAAAAATTCTTATCTATCATTGATCATGTGGCCTCGTTTGGACCAATCAGATTGCAAGATTCTTAGTATGCGGGATATAAAGCTTTTTTAACATAAAAGCTAGTGATTCAGAGGTGATTTCTGCAATAGTACTGAGGAAATGCATTTTACCTCAATTTTTTTTTCAACTCAATTACTTTCAAATGTATTTATACAAACTTGAATGAAAAGACTTTTTCATGTAATTGTTCTTTTGAATGATGTATATATATATATATATACCAGTTTTTTTCTTCTCTCTCTCTCTCTCTCTCCCAGGGGCGGATCCAGCCGGCGTCAGGGGAGGGGGACCAATTCGTAAGAATCTGCCACTGCTATCTCCCTCTCCCATGTCACCCTCTTCCCATTCTATCTTTCTCTCTCTCTCGCTCTGTCTTTTCCCTCTCTCTCTCTCTCTCCTCTCTCTCTCTCTCTCTCACTCTCCCATGTTACCCCCCTTTCTATTTTCTCTCTCTGCCACTCTCTGTCTCTCTCTCTAATATCTCTCATTCAACTTTTCTCCACTTTTCTCTTTTACCAGCCCCCCCCCCCCCCCATTTTTCTTTATCTATATTCTTTACCTCTTTTTGTGTAGGCCTTATCAGATATGATAAGCTGAATATCAGTCACCTATGGATTCAAAGACACTTCGTATAAAGATACACTTTCCTGATGAAATTACACATTATTAAACACGGATAACACCCTCTACAAGAGCAAGCATACTTCATCCATCCTAAGATCAGCATACACAATTTTTCAATGCTCAGACATAACACAGAGTCCACCACCAAATAAACAAAACTTTTGAAATTGTCTTTTCTTAGGCATATCTTGGTATGTGCATTTATATATTTTGAATATGCCACGTAAAGTGTGATATTTGTACAATATTTGATGAGTTAAAAAAAGGATAAAGTAACCGAGTGTCATTTTGGATCCAGTGATATGACACTTAACACAAAATTCGCCCACATTTCTTAGGCAGTTTCTGCAGTGTTCATATATACTGTATACAGCTTTTTGTTATGTGTGTGTGCTATGAGCAATAGGACAAGTTATATATTCATGTGTTTAACTCTTTGTTAGCTGAGAAAGTTTACAAATGAGAATGGACAAAGATAATGCAAATGTCATGATAATGAAGCCTACATTTTCGAAAACTGAGCAAAAAAAGCTTCTCAAAGACCCCCAAAAAACTAAACGCAATATTTTTGTTGAAATTGAATGCACTTGTTTCAAACATGCTTGCTCATTCACGAATTTGAATGACCAACGAGGTACTGTAGCCGGCGTTAGATGAATTTGAATGCTCTTTGCACGAAATGTACGCTCTTAGTATTTGAATGACCCGATTTAACAATTGATTGCACGGATAGTGAATTTACATGACGGATTTTTTTATTTGAAAGCTGATTCGACGCTGAGAGTGAGAATTGCGTGAATTCAAATGCTCGGAATATGAACTTGAATGAAAAAGTGTGAAATTGGCCGCAAAAACCTATACTATAGCACGTTTATATTCCTCATTTCTACACATTTCCCTTTGATAATAATTTATGCAACGCCAGTGCAGTTGCTGATTTCTACGAAGGATGTAAGTTTTAGGATAGCTGCCCCGCGCTTCTCATAATGCATAAAATACATTTCTCTTGAGCAGCCTTATTTCAAGTTTTTGTTAATCACGGTACCCTTTTAAGAAATGAAAAGTTTCTCTGAAATCCAAAGGTCTTCACAGACTATTTATTTGCATGACTCTGGCACTCGTCAGTGCTATATATACACGTATGGGCACATTTAAAGGGCCGCTCTAACCCAACTAACATAGCCTTTCAAAGCATGAATACACCTTTACTCATTAATATTCCAGCCTCTGATTTGTCAGAAAATCTCTAAATTTACCAAAAAATTATAATAACCATCCATTTTCACAGTTCTCACGCTTGCTGGGCTACGCCCCTCGAAAAAAAGGTAATACAGTCACGCGGCTTGAAGACTCATTTGACGTCATTGCGGGCATGTCCGATTTGATAATTTGATAATTTCGTAATTAGGAATGACGAAATTGCCAGAAACGTACCGGGATTATCAAGTGCATATTATTTTTCGGATAAATATTTTTGTTCTTCAATTAATATCACAGTTTGCCTTTTAAAAGACATTTTAATGCCTAAATCACCCTCCTTTTAATCGGAGAGGCGCCTGCAGTGACGTCAAATGCGTCATCACCGAAACTGGGCTTTTTTTCTGAGCGTTCTGAGTCGTCATTTTTAAAGCTAGATTCCAGAATTGTCGATGATTTCTAAGAAAAATCATTGTCATGTTCGGAATCTCCGTCCATATTGCTCCGGTTGTCTCATTTTCGCCAGCACAAACCTAGCTAGTTCGCCGTCTATAGAATGTATATAGCAGACGGCAAACGGCGAATCAGACGACACTTAATATTGAGATTGCTTTGCTAAATATAAATTACAAGAACCTTTCCATATCTTTAAACTATCATTGATATCTGATAATTAAA
>JAVYIG010013058.1:0-49565 GCA_035222895.1 Strongylocentrotus droebachiensis | reverse complement strand
CCTGCAAGCCTGTAAGGGGTGCAGGCCAGCATCCCTGCTAGGTTGCAAGCAGCCCTGCAAGCCTGTAAGGGTGCAGGCCAGCATCCCTGCTAGGTTGCAAGCAGCCCTGCAAGCCTGTAAGGGTACAGGCCAGCATCCCTGCTAGGTTGCAAGCAGCCCTGCAAGGGTGCAGGCCAGCATCCCTGCTAGGTTGCAAGCAGCCCTGCAAGCCTGTAAGGGTGCAGGCCAGCATTCCTGCTAGGTTGCAAGCAGCCCTGCAAGCATGTAAGGGTGCAGGCCAGCATTCCTGCTAGGTTGCAAGCAGCCCTGCAAGGGTGCAGACCAGCATTCCCGCTAGGTTGCAAGCAGCCCTGCAAGCCTGTAAGGGTGCAGGCCAGCATTCCCGCTAGGTTGCAAGCAGCCCTGCAAGGGTGCAGGCCAGCATTCCTGCTAGGTTGCAAGCAGCCCTGCAAGGGTGCAGGCCAGCAGTCGGGTGTAGAAAAGAAAGATAATTAAGGGATCAATAGTATATAATGTCCATGCATAAATCAAATTTGCTTCGATAAATACCAATAAATACAATGTGACCAGTTATATTCAAAATAACGTGTAAAGTTATATTTTTCTTTTTCATCTTACAGTTACTCAACATGAAAAGGCAGTTTATCAGAACTAATGAACATGTTACATGTACAGGCAAACACGCTTTTCATTTTAAAAAAATGTTCTCGTCACATCCTTGTGTCGATGCATTGCAAAGGATTACATATGTTGCTGAAAATATCACTGTATTTAGGCTAGTATATGTACATGTTTATAAATATTATCTTGCATATATTTATTGCTTGCCAAAATTTACTACATCACAATGTTGTGAATGTGTGTAGCACAGATTTTAGTCAGGAAAAACTTTTCTGACAAAGACAAAACTATGTCTGCCTGAATCATAATGGCAGATGCAGTAAATTTTAAAAATTATATGTAGTACATGACATGGTTTGAAAAATGGTGTATTTCAACAATAAGTCCTCAACAAATTTTGATTTTGTGCTTATTTTTTTCAAGTCGAGTTGCTCTTTCCAAAAATGCAAATGTCAGTAATATAGCCACTTTGCTCAGCCTTTTTTGGTTACCTCATATAATATGGCACAGATTTTTTTAGCACACACTAAAAATCACACACTTGAATGGAGCAGACAACTAAAGCTTCTGAATTGTAGTATAATATTACTGTAATAATGTACATGTATATGATAATTTAACATCTAGAGGTTAAACTAACTTCTGCTTCCGATGACAAAGAAAAAAACTATTTTTACACTAAACCCGTATGAAACAAATCTATTCCTTCATCAAAAGTACTGAGCAAATGAGCGAGGAGCTCGCAATTGCAGATGCCGATGTGCCAGGCTTATGGTTGTTGAGATGGTAGTAAGAAAAGTGGTATTTGGCAGTTTTAACCTTTTATTTATTTACAACATGCTATAATTTTTGAAAATTGGAGTGGACTAGGCCTTTAATTTCTCTGCTTCTTTCAAAACCAACTTGTTATCCGGGCAGATCAAATGTTATAATCAACAACGATTGTAAATATCTTTGATTTGAAGCAATAACAAAACTTTAAAAAAAAACTTTAAAAAAAAATTGTTATCCAGGTTCTTTATCGATTTTTTAGAAAAAAATGTTTAATGAATTTAAAAAAATGTATTTTGTTTGTTTAAAGGTACTTACTATGTATATCCCATTTACAGGCCAAAAAATGAAAAGATTAAATTCCAAGGGCATTTGAAAGACAATACTAATTTAGAACTTCCCTTAAAACGAGTGGGCTTGAAAATGGCTTTTAGGGGGTTATTTTATTTATTTTTATTTTTTAGAGCCCTACGTGCGGACGCGCACTTTGAATTAATTTTTGTATTAAAATCCTTTGGGGAAAGGCACGCCGCCCCGGTTGATGTCCTAAACTTCATCAGGATGCATTCTGAAAAAGGAAAGAAAAATAAAGACAAAATTGTTAACTTGCATTAACTTTAATACATGTACAGTGGAAACTCAATATAAAGAGATCTGATATAACAATATTCCTGATATAACAAAGCACTCCTTGTCCCAGCTCTTAACATTCTATTGTGTTTTAAACCTGATATAATTAGATTCCTGCTATAACAAGGTAATTTGGATAGTCTCAAAGACTACAATGTAAACCACATCATCAAGGAATCTGGTTTAAAGGGCAGGTTTAGACTGGGTTTAAACCACACTTAGACTGAGGTTTAAGTTAAACCGACGTTCAGAATTTGGGCCTTGGTCTTTAATACCCAAATCTATAAGTTCCAGTATATGGTAACACACACACAGACAAATAATTTTGCTTTAAAATTCATTGTCTTGTGGAAAAATTTGATGACAGTTACGAGTACCCACAAGAATATTACTTGTCCCAGGGATTTTGTTACGATGAGAAAATACTCTGAAACACGTACCTAAAGTTTTAAAATGCCAATCACACAAAAAATTGATTTAAAGGGCACGTGTGTCATGTTGGACATTAACCAATAAAACAATGCTTGTTACCCTTTATCTCCACCAAGAGCTCCGGATCCAGTGGCACAGTTTCCTCCTCCGAACTCTTGTTCGGCGCCACCCTCAGCCCGCAGGCTTTCCCTTTGGCCAAGGTCTCCTGGCCGAAGACGACCTCCAGGAGACTCACTAGGAGAGTCTCCTTCGTCTGGCCTTTGCGAAAGGCCTGCCGCTTCAACCCATCCCTTAGGATGGGTTTCCCCCCCAGGGTAAAGGGGCACCAAGGTCTGATGTGGAAAAAGATAAAGAGAATGAAGTTCTATTGTCAACTGGCACATGCAAAACCAACCAACACATTTTACCCTAAACCCACTGGCGCTTATTAAGCCTACATGTACATGGTTTCATGACTTTTGCGTTGGAATCTCGGGCACATTTTCAGACTTAATATAAGGCACACAGGGAAGTGGTTCCCAAATTAGGCAACATTTTGTATATGCATGCTGGTCTGAAAATCTTAAATTTGCATTACAATTTAAATTAATCTTGATACTGCATGTAAATTCTTTTTCAAGCACCATTATTGCTGAGGATGTTACAATGGGTATCTATGCAAAAAAATCACAGAGCTTTACGGCGTGATTCATAGGCAAGAATATAATTCCTTGCATAAATTGAAAACTATTTCGTAAAATACATGTATGACTTTCCAATGTTGTAGCTTACATTACCCTCTATCTTTGTGTGAATTTTTGTGCTGAGACCCGAGGGAGGGGCCTAAAAAATCCCCCCCCCCCCATGCTTTGAGATATACCCTAATAGGATTAGGATTAAAACATATTCAGATGAGCATTAAAACAAAAGATTCTTTCATAGCAATGTATAATTCATTCCTGCATTGAAGGTCTCAACAAAGTTGATGTATTACTGTATTAGCTATTTTGATAAATCTTTTCAACGTTCAGACAACTTCAAGACCCTTGGGCCACTGACACATTTTTTGTTATGCCTGCTTCACTCTCTTTTATGCACGTTAAAAATATCCTAAGGCACGTTTCATTTCACTTGATTTTCCCCAATTTCCAGAACCTAATTTTTTCTGCAACACACATTTCCCTCAAAACCCAAACTTCAGATATCCCAAGTATAGCAGTCCAAGTTTTAAGAAAGGATCCTACCTCATCAGGGTACTCCAGGTGTGCATGAGAGCTCTGGGGAGAAAAACAAAATAAAAACAAGTGAAGTTCATAATAGTGTATTTCCTGCCTACTGTACATTTCATTGACAATATCAAAGCAAAAAATTCAAAGACCTTTGAACAAAAGAAACATGATACAGCGGAAACTAGGGCTGAGTCAAAACGTTTAGATGATGTTTAAGTGTAGAAGCTCAACTAAACAAAATTATTATCCCAAATGAATGAAAGTTTTCTGCATGACACAGAATATTAACAACAAAACCAAGGCCTACTGCCAAAAGAAAAAAAAAAATCTTAATGAGCCATTGCTACCACAAACATGTTTAATACAGTAGTATAGAGTATACTTACAGGTGATGATCCCGATGCGGCAAAAAAAAGTTGCTTTGGCTTGGAACTTGATCCCTGAAAAACAGTTTTTTTTTAAGGGAAGACAAATCAATACATATCTAAATAAATATAGCACCATGGATTTTGAAATAAATTAAAGTAACACATGCAGCCTTTTCACACACAGCTAAAATTCATCGTATCTAGAGATGATTAGAATCACTCAACAGTTTTAAACATGTTTATAGACAAAATTTCCCAGTGTGAACATCGTTTATACGATGTTGGGATAGATACAAAGTCGCGATCCATACGCCCCTAAAAGCAGGCTGCAGATACGAAGTTCGTATCTAGAGAGCTTGACATTTTGTGTGTGAAAGGAAATTTGTGTTTAAACGTGTTTAGACTGGATGGAGCGTGCGCTTTGATTGATATGACATGACCTTCAATGCGCAATGGCACTACTGCGCATTTTACGAGCAGTAGTTAATCACGAAACTATGAACGATCGCAACGAAATTTCTGTGTGTGAAAGGCTCGTGATTAGTTTAAACACGTTTCAAACACGTTTATACTAATCATGTTTATAGAATTTTAGCTGTGTGTGAAAAGGCTGATGGTCTCTTGCATAAAGCTAATCAGGAGTTTTGGTGATCAAAAATATTTTCATTAAAATTATAATTATCATTATAATTAGGGTTATGTTAATATATTGTAATTGAAAACATTTGATAAAAATAAAAAAGTTCAATGTCACATTTAATTAATGGCAGAATCTTAGTTTAGAAAGTGATGCAATGCAGTTCCAACAAAAGACAAATATGTGATTACATGTACAGCTGTATATAAAAAATGCTCTTTTTAATTTCTGGCAAGATTTTTTTCTTAATAATGGTAATCTGTGATAATCTTCCATGTATTAATATAACAGAAAATCAATATCTTTGAAGTCAATTTTCTTCCCACCCCCCCCCCCGACCAGAACTTTATTGTAACTGTAATACAATTTTCGGGGGGGGGGGGGGGGAGGGGGGGTTAATATTAATCCTGATCAATAGATCAATAGCATACAGCAATAATGTCTGATGAAAACTAGATTTTAAGCAACAGAAAACAGGTTATGACAAACCCAAGACCACTTTAATTAAAGGTATGCCTACACATGTACTTGCTAACTGTGTTGAATTGTGCAAAACTACAACAACGTTGGGTCACTTCTATATAGTTAACTTGGAGAAAATTTCCAAAATTGATAGTTGACTAGTAATGAATGAAATTGAAAAAGGAGTTCTGGTTTTGAATATATCTCAATATTCATTTAATTTTTCACATTCCACCCTCTGAATGCAAGACGATAGCAGCATTTATCTTACTTACTGATACTGAGGCTTTTGGAGTTTGGACATTCAGAAACTGGGCGGTCAGAGTTGGGGGCGGAGGTGCGGTCAGCGTTGGGGCCAAAGGGGCGATCAGCATTGGGATCGGAGGGGTAGACGTGGTCGGAGCCAGAGGGGTGGTCAGGGTTGGGGCCGTAGAGGCGGTCAGCGTTGCTGTAGGTGGGTATATAGGGAGATGTTGAAGTGGCCTCTTCTCAACTCCTTTTTGTTCCTCATGTACCTTAAAAAAATGTTTTAAAAAATCCTGTCAAACTTGCTTAAGTCGAATCTACTGGAACCAATTAAAAAAAACAAATTTGACTTACATGACACAAAAAAAGAAGATACTATTAAAGAGAGGGGTCTCGTGAATACCTTTGGCTTATGCAACATTTCTACTTATGCAAGGATGACTGAATTGTTGACTAGTATTTTATTCATATGATCATGATTTTTTTCAAAATATATTTCAGTACTCCAGATATTTAAATGTGCAAAAACTTGGGTGGGAAGATCATTTACCCATGCGTGTCCTCAATTATGGAGCTCCCTTAAAAATTATGTAAAGCATTTCTGTTTGCTTCTTAATTAATTCTACATGTGCCTTGTTTACTCCACACAGTGGATTTGCCACAATGTACATACAAATTGTATTATTTAATATT
This sequence comes from Strongylocentrotus droebachiensis, assembly GCA_035222895.1. Lineage (NCBI taxonomy): Eukaryota > Metazoa > Echinodermata > Echinoidea > Camarodonta > Strongylocentrotidae > Strongylocentrotus > Strongylocentrotus droebachiensis. Next base: position 43,497 of record JAVYIG010013058.1, on the reverse strand, counting down.
ACTATTATCATTATTATAATATGTTGGGCCCATAAATTTAGTCTGTGACATTCCAGGATTCTAATTCTATTATTCTCACTGAATTTGGATGTGTTAAATCAACAAAAAAAAAATCATTCTTTTCATTAAATTAAGACAAATGGACACAAATACCGTAACTTAATATATATATTACAATGGAATAGAAAACACAAACCTTACCTGATTGGACACAAATGAAGTTATCTCCTTCAGGAGCTTTATCTTCTTAGGTGTAATATCTGTGATAAAATCGGGGAAAAAAAAGAAGATAATTGATTGCCTGGACAAGGTTTAGATACTGTACATGTTAAAAATGAACTACCGGGGGTACTGTTTTTTCATTATTCAATGGCATAATGAGCCAAATATGTTTGAAGGTCCAGCTGCTGACAAGCAAAAAACTTGATGCAAGTGAAAACATTGAAGAAATACAAACAATGATTTGAAGAAAGAAAAAGAAAACAATCAGTACGCCAGTGTCAGTGTTCTTTTTTTTTTAATGTTTAAAAATAGAGACAATTGCAGTTTACCTTTGTAAGATACAGTGTAGGCAATGGAAAGAGTAATGTACATGTACGTTACTTACCCATTGTGAATGACTGGTTTGACTGGTTTGACTGGTTTCCTGTGTTTGCTTTCAGCCGCTTGTTTTCTACTTCGAGTTCTGCTACTCGCCTCTTGAGAGTAGCATTCTCCCTTTTTAGAATGGAATGCTCATCCTCTTTCTGTGAAACAAAAACAATTACAGTTAACGTTGCATAACTTGTTCTTTAATAGGAAATTTAAATAACACATGTTTTGCACAGTTTGATTTTTTTTTTTAATAATTGATTTTACTTGGGGAAATTTCGCCTCATGTGACTTCTAGATATGCAAGGTTAACTGTATATATTATCTCATCAGGATTAGTGTGAAATTTAAGATACATAACTGGACTAGTATTTATGAAACAGGTTTTAAAATATAAATAAATGAAAACTACATGAAAACAATCAAATGAATGAAATGCTTATTGATATCAATTAGACTCAAGGACAGTTGTTTAGAGAGAAAGTTTGGATAATTTTCAGCAATTATCCATCAAAACCAAGAAATTTTAGGAGGCTTCTTCCCTTTTGCCAATAAAAAAAGACCAGAATCCTTTGCAGTCAGATTGCAGAAATATAGAGATTATTATTTGGTTGAATCAGACATTGGTATGATTTTATTTGAGTGACCATTGTGCCAAGGAAATTGAAGTTCAGCATTTTAAGTACAGTTCACGAACCTGTGCTGACAGCATCTGTCTGCACAGTTCCTTCTGGACCTGTGCAGCCGCCTCAACGGCTTGGACCTTCTGAGTCTTGGTGGCTTTGTTGGTGGCTTTGGTGGTGGCTGTGGTGGTGGCTGTGGTGGTGGCTGTGGTGGTGGCTTTGGTGGTGGCTTTGGTGGTGGCTTTGGTGGTGGCTGTGGTGGTGGCTGTGGTGGTGGCTGTGGTGGTGGTGGCTTTGGTGGTGGCAAATTCCACACTACCATCCTCATGAATTGATACCATCTTCATTTCCGTGATCAATTCTTCTTTGTTTTCTACACAAAAACACAAAAAGAAAATCATATTGTAACCGGCTGTACTTACTGAAGCGCTTAGAGACTTCGGTGGCAAGCGCTTTATAAGTAACGTTTTTATTATTATTTATTATTATTAATATTAAGTGACTTGACTTCACTCGGCCCTAACACAATATAATCCAAGTTGCTGCGACCGTGCATGCACCCTGACCTGAAACCTTGATCATAATTTGCCCATTTGAAGCGTAGGTGCTTTTTTATTTGTCCCTTTCCGCACAGTTGCTACAGCCTTTTATGCGGAAAGTTCTGGATGTCCAATAAAGAGAAAATCCTTAGTCCTGTTTAAACCCTGAACATAACCTAAACTAATATAGCTGGAGGTGCAAACATACATGTACCGGTACATTTTGGAACAATATTTTCAAAGAATATGGTTGCTTCCTTCCACTGTTAGAGGGGATTCTAGATAAATACCCAAACCAATTTACTCTGGGAAAAATGTGCATCCAATAGATCTAGTAATATTAGTATAACATTACAGCAACTGACACTTGACAGAGTATTCATTTTACAAAGAAGGGAACTCCTTGGAGCAATCATTAGGCCATGTAAGAAAATATACATGTTTAGCGTCCCCGCCCGCTTCCTTTTTGGGGGCCGCCTCCTAGACCTCTATTATTTTTTTTTTGAAATTTTTTGAAATTTTTTGAAATTTTGTTTTTAAAGAAAAAACATGAAAAACACTGCTAGTCTAAAATGGATCTAGATCTATTTCTGATTTAAAAGAAAAAAGAAAAAAGAAATCTTGAAAAATAGCCCGACTGTCAGGGAAATTGTACCGAGCAGCCATTTTAAGTCTTTAAGAGAAAGAAAGGACCTCTTCCTAACTTTGTTAGACTCTATCCTAATATTAAAAAAAGCTGAACGCTAAACACGTTGTTTTTTTTTTTTTTGCCTAAAAGTCAGATGCAGGAATATTGCCTGCGTCAAAAGACTAAAATAAAAATGATAAAATTCAATGTAGATTTTCTAGATCTAAAACACACACAAAATTGCTAGAAAATGAATGTAGTACTTACCACTTATCTTCAGGATCTTTCCATGATATGGTTTTCCTCCTTGAAATTTTATGTCCGAGGCTGAGCCCACGCTCCTTGCCTCTTCCGGCACATTTTTGAGGTTTTCGATCGAAACTTTTCTCTCATCGACCCAATAAACAATGCAAAACTTCTTCATTATCTATATAAACTGCAAACTAAAAGTACAGATAAAGCCTGAAAATATCTACCGACGAAATCGAAACAGAAACAGAAACAATCTCGTAAAGAAGAAGAAGAAACGACGTATAGCTAGGAGTAGTACCGCGTGTATTGTCATGCAGATGAAAAAGTTTTCCTTCACAATACATGCGTTGCACTTTCTTTCGATCCGATCGATTCCTTTCAAATTTCGGCCGAGACAGGAAGTAATTTCCATATCCGCACGTAGGGCCGGGGAATATTTCAGCGATATCAAGCGATCGAAATATGGGTTAAGAAGTAATTATTTCGAATTTGGAAACCATATAAATTATTATTTAAGGAGTAGTGTGTCATTGAAATCTATTTTGAATACAAATTTGTAGCGAACGGTGTATCGTTAGAGCTTGCCACTCTCGAATTAACCCATGAGCGAATGGAATAGTCCATCCAGTCTTCGTAATGTGGTCATCTCCTCGACCATGCCTACCTACCTGCCGCCGCTCGAGCCGTGGACCCGTTAGTCTTGAATACATCCGCAGTTTTTTTTCTCCCACGAAATAAAAATCATAACCACGCAAATACATTTGGATCTCCTATCAATGCGAACGAAACTCGCAAAATAAAATACAGCAATAACTTAAATGTTAGCTTTTTCATTAGGACGTGATAAGTAAAAAGTTCTGCATGGAAATAAAATCTTGAATGACTGTCTAGAACTGGTGACAACGTCGTCCAGCAGTGACTGAACTCAGAATTTCGGACAAATCTTTTATAAGTCTTATCTTTAATTAACTTATAGACTAAGATATTAAATCTAAATCATTGTTGAATCTGATTTTGTTATTTTTTGAAAATATTCTATTTAGATAATATTAGATGTAAACGCCACCACGCCTTCGCCTGATAAGGGTTTTTATTTCGTGGGGACGGAACCGCGGATGCATTGTAGACTATCGCTGATTTTGGTGGTAGCATGTTCTTAGTACATGTGTACGCAATTATTTTATTTTGTTATTATTTACGGTCCGAGGCAAGATTAGGACTGATTCATTATCAATTTCGGGTTTGTGTTTTCTATGAAAGGTTCAAATTTGTAAATAAGTAAATTAGTTTCTAAGCTTCTTTATTAAAGTGGAAACAAATAACAAAATAATGGGACTGACGTCATGGATAAAGGAATCACAGCTCGTGTGTAAGGCTAGCTCTCTACGCACGCACGTCATGTCGCTAGCGCTTCAATTCACGCTCTGTACAAATTCATGCACTGCATGCATGCCACCGCTACCGGAATTTTGAATCATCTATTTTCTTTGACTGGACTTGAGATTTACATACAGGTACATTGGTTACCTCATCAAGATTTGGACCCTGATTCAAAGTATATTTTGTAAAATATACAAGCGATTACCGGCAATAATTAGATGTACGAAAGTCAAACTTGTTCATTCTCAGACTCAGCTCAGCTCAGAAAGACGAAACTGAATCGTTCGCGTACGTAAAAACGTAGTAGTCCCGTAGACTCATCTTCGTGTCCGTTTGTTGCAACACTTGAACATTCTCTAACTGAGTCTAGACTAGGTCCAAGTCACCCTAACCCTTGCTAACGTTAGCTCTCTTGATCTCGATCTCAAGCTCGATCTATCCTACACCTTTCTGATCATCAAACATGAATTTTGACAATAAAACTAGTACACCTAAAGCTAAGCAGACAATTTCACTGAGAAGGGGAAGAAGAGGACCTTATAATTATTCTTCACGAAAAGGAAATGTGTCCAACGTGAGTGTGACGTCTGAAAAGGAGCTGGATCAAGTTCAACTTCCAGAACAAATGAAGAACTTGCTGGAACCCAGCCAAAATCAAAGCTTGGAAGGAGACAAAAGAAAGACATGTGGTAAGTTCCGAATTCAGATTATCTCATGAACATAGACCCCTACTTTAATTTACTTACTTATGATTAGCCTAGATCTAGTAGTACAGTTACAATTTACATGATGAATCTGATGAATTGGTACATACCTGACTAGACCGAATTTTCTGTCTCTTTCGTTCGTTAGCCTCTTAATTGGGGTAGGGTCGGCCGGCTCTCTCTTTAGAGACGGAAACCGTTGATACACATTCCCTTGATAACGCCACGGCCATTTCAGGTCGTATTGTTATGTTATGCCCCCCAAATCCCCCAAAATGTCATTTTACCTCATGCATGTTATATTGTAAATTAGGCCTAGGCTATAATATATCAGTTCCACTTACCTACTTGAATGAAATAATCAGTTTAATGGTCCCTTTTTAGGAAATTATGGGTCAAAATCGAAATCCATGTTGAAAAAAGATTTACCTTAATTTAATTACACAGATTCTTCAGAGGCAGTCGGCGGTAACTGGTGGGATGTTCCTGAAAGCTTCACTCAATCTTCTAGTTCCAAAGTTGGTAAGTTCACTGAAAGTATGGTTATTTTATTCAGCGACTGGAGCTCCGCGTTAAGCTAGATCACCGGGACATGCCATTGAAACTTTTATTCCAACTAGTATTAATAGTAGTAATGTATTGTCTTCAATGATCAAGACCTACTGCTTTTAAAATATGCAATAGATCACACTCCTAAATGTCCTATTGAAACGCCAAATTGTAGTTATGATACATGTACAACAAGTATTGTCTTGATTTTTAGGTGTTTGTGGGTGGTGGATCATGTAGTATGAACCATGGTGGGGGGGGGGGGGGTCATGATATCTACATTCTCCGCTACACTACTCCCTCCCCCCCCCCCCCCCCCCGAAAAATGAAAAAATCTGAAAATTAAGCTCTCCAAGAAAAAAATTATTGCTAACTTGCTATGGTGTCCTCAAAACCATTACACCATTCTCAATACAGTCAACCTTTCATGCATCACACTTCATCAAACGACCCCTCTCTTTATTGCCAAAGCTATTTCATAAGTCCTGGCCGACTGTGTTTTTTTCTTGAAATTCTCTCTTGGACCATTATGGATCATTCTACCTAATCTCCATTTGCAATACCCATACCAATCATGTGAAGTGCAATATGATGTGTATATAACACATAATTAGAAACTGTAGCTGTAACCTTTCAAGTTTGGCCTAATCACTTTGTCTTGTTTTGTATGATTTTCTTTGTGGATAGACGAGGGTTTTGATGATCCCGAACTATCAGTCACTGAGACCCAGTCAAGGAGTGCACATAAGAAAGGAGGTAAAGTTTCACACACACATCGCCAATACTTTTCAGCTCTTTAATTTAAAGCTAACTTAATATACAATGCAGGTGTTGTGTTATATGATTTAATAGTTGATGACATAGAATATATAACCACTTAATTGAGATTTTTTTTTCCCGCTATTTTATGCTTCAGAAATCAAATTACAGCCAATGTGCAAACATTTTTAAGTCGAAGCTATTTCATCAGTCTCAGCAAATTTAAGGCAAGTTTGACTGTGTAACAATGTTGTGTTAAGTCTTTAGAAAGTAATGATACAGTCACACTGACCATGTTTCATCTAAATTTTAAACATATCAATTGTTTTGCAGGAGCTGCAGAGGCAGTGGATACTGAGTGGTGGGATGCCCCTCCAACTCTCGTAGAGAGTAAGTACGAAATATGCTGAGTGATGCTTGTTTGGTACCCTTCAAGAATTTTATGTCTGTCACCCCACCCTCTTTTTAATCTACATGATCATTCTCTTCCATTTGAAGCGAATAACTTCACGGCAATTAATCTTGGAAGATTAGCTCATATTATAATGTTTAATGCATTCAGTTATGTGCAGTGCATAGTCATTTCAAGTATGTGTCAGGGATTGAAATTTGTTAATGTAATGCAGAGTGGCAAATCCGGGAGACTCCCGGAAAATTAGTCGATCCCCCGACACGTACCCAAAATCCACAATGATTCCACAAATCAAAAATCAGCTCTGGTCCTGTAAAGTATTAAATCTTCTCATTGAAAATCAGGTATCCTCTTTTTTATAGTCCTGTAAGTTATTAAGTGCACTGGCGTGTGGTAAAATCAATGTTTCCCTAACAATGATTTTGATAATCTTTGCTGTAATATTGATTTCAACTTAATATGCATGTGTATTGAACAAATAAGTCACAAAGTGATTAACTGGTATAATTTTCTCAAGGCTCAACAAACTTGCAAAAATTTGGCTGGGGCAAGTGCAATCACTGCAGATAAAGTCAGTTTCAAAAAAGCAAAATGTTGAGATGAGTATCTATTAAAAGGAATAAAGGCATGATGAGGATTAAAGAACAATCATCTGACATAACTTCATTGAAACATTCAATTACAATTATTTTTGACTTTATAAAGAAATTTATATTTCTCCTGTTTTCTCCTTTCAGATGTGAGAGATGCTGATCCACCAGGTGAATGGATGGCCAATGCTGTCACTGCTATGTCCACGGACAACAATGAAGAGGAAAAGGAAGAGGATGGGGATGACATACATTTTGATGTTCTTGGTGATGACTGGTTCGATGCTGAGGAGAGCTTTGAGGACATTCCTGCATCATCAGATGATTCACCATTTGATAGCAAACCATTGTATGAAGGAGCCCCATTGACCCTTGCAGAGAGCATGCTTCTTATTTTAACCTTAGGGTTGAGGCATAGCTTAACAGGGTCATGTCTTGTTGACATTTTAACTCTTGTGTGCCTGCATTGCAAACACCCAAACCTGTGCAAGACTACCCTTCATTTGTTTAAGAAATATTTCTCTAACTTAAAGATGCCCCTTGTATTTCACCAGTTTTGTTCAGTTTGTGGTTTCCTTTTAAATAAACAACAAAACAGCTGTCCATGTTGTCACAAACAAATTACAAGTAAGAAAGACAAGACATATTTCATTGAAATCCCCATTTTGGCACAGATACAAGCTTTGTTTCAACAAAAAGACTTTAGTGGTGATCTGCAACACAGATTTCATAGAAAAAATGATGGTACGATTAGAGATATATATGATGGTCTCTTGTACAAGAAGTTTTCACAACCTGGTGGACTTCTACAAAACCCCAATAATATTTCATTTATGTGGAATACTGATGGCGTTCCAATTTTTAAGTCCTCAAAATTTCAAATTTGGCCCCTTTATTTTTTAATCAACGAATTGCCCCCAACTAAAAGATTTCTGAAAGAAAAAATGGTGATAGCAGGTTTGTGGTATGGTGAAGGTAAGCCACACATGAATACTTTTTTGAAACCTTTTCATACATCATTGCAAGACTTATCATCTGGAGTTAATATCTGTAATTACCTGGGAATGGAACAAAAGGTTAAGGGCATTTTATTGTGTGGGACATGTGATATGCCTGCAAAATGCTCGGTCCTCAATATGACCCAATTTAATGGGTTATATGGATGCCCCAAATGCACCCAACCAGGGGAAGTCATAAGTGTTGGAAGAGGGCATGCAAGAGTGTTCCCTTGTGATTTGACCACATTAGATGACAGCAAAAGAACACATGACCAAACAAAAATGTGCGCAGAGCAGGCTTTTCAGATGGGAAAACCAATACTCGGAATAAAAGGTCCATCCTGGTTTTTGTACCATATGCCTGATTTGATAAATGGTACAGCTATTGACTGGATGCACCAGGTTCTTCTTGGAATAGTTAGAAGGCTTTTAAAACTTTGGTTTGATAGCAGCCATTCCAGTCAACCTTATAGTATATCCCACTTACTTTCTGCTGCAGATGCCCGTTTGAAGAATCTGAAACCTCCAAATTTCATTGGTCGAGTACCAAGAAGTATTAGGGATCACAGAAAATACTGGAAGGCATCAGAGTGTCGGTCATGGCTCTTCTACTACTCCCTACCAGTATTATCTGGTTTACTCCTTGACATGTATTTTCAGCATTATTTGCTTTTGGTGGAGGCTGTGTATTTACTTAATGTAGATTCCATTTCCCACGAAACTATCGATCACTGTGAGCAAGTTTTACAACATTTTTGTATGATGCATGAAACCTTATATTCCAAAAGTGAGATGACATCAAATATTCACCAACTGCTTCATCTATGTGATGTTGTCAGAAATCTTGGTCCCCTTTGGGTTTATTCATGTTTTACCTTTGAATCGATTAATGGAGAATTATTGTCTTTGTTTCATGGTACACAAAATGTTGATATGCAAATTGCTAACAGTGTGGCAATTTTCTTGAAGTATCCATTGCTTGTGCAAGATTTGAAACTGGATTCTGAAGTTGGAAAGTTTTTCTCTAGAATGAGATTCTCCTCACACAAATACAAGAAAGGTAAGCATATGTTTCATGATTACTATATTCTTGGTGTCACTAAGAAATACACCCTAAAAAGAATGGAACAAACTGTAATACGGAGACTAGTCGGCCATGCAGTCTGCCGTGAGGTTCAATCTTTCTTAAGAGTAATGTGGGATAGCACGGTAATATGTTCAAAAGAATATACTTTGGCCTACCAGCGAAATTCATACACTGTTATGTTTTATCAGGATGAAACCTTATCATTTGGTCGTGTTCATAAATACATAGAATTAACCCCTTCAGCTCCTTGTTCATGTGATGGTATCTGTTCATGTTCAATATATATTGCCCTTATTGAGAAGTTCCAGGTTGTAGATTTTCACCTATCAAATGATGACATGACATCTGCTAAAGTAAGTCACCTTGTTCCTTGCAGAAAAGATGGCTTTGAATTAGTAGCAGTTGAAATAAAGGATATAATTGAATTATGTGTTTTCATGGAGATTGATGATTGTGATTATTTGTATGTCGCTAAACGCCCCAATCAAGTAGAGAGAGATTAGCATGATCATCAGTTGGCATCTGTATACAAAGGTGTTCGGACGCTTTAAGGCTAAGACTTATTTTGCCATACCTCTTTGTTTTATAAGCTATTTATAAGCTACATAAAAACGTGAGTATTATTATTATGTATTGTGTTCATTACACTCTGTATATAATTGTATTGTGACTTGTCAAACCCTGAGTAGTGGTTGATTGGGTAACTCAATTGAATGCATGGTCTTTGTGAAGTGCTTACATACAAATGATTCCATTCACCCATCATGAATAATTGTATTTCAAAAGGCAGAATGTGAAATTGCATAAAATGCCTATAAAATCTCTTAAATGTAACTTTATGTCAGCTGACATTTGCAGCAATAATTATTGTGAGAGCACTGAATAATCAAATCCATAGATACATTCTGTAAGATATAAAGTAAACTTGGTTCCTGGAAACCATCATTTTGTTTCTCTTTTGTACGAGTCTCGAGAAATGTGTGCGACTTGATCATGTACATGTAACAACTTTTCCCCTCTTTATTGTACATAACTTATTGAAGAGTACTACTTGAAATGCAGATGCTTAGTATGCTTTCTAAAAGACTGGTAAGCTTAATTGCAATTAACTTCTCAAATTGTAGAATTGGTTTGCGAGTTGCGACGTGCCAGCTTGCAGGCGTGCAGTAGGTTCCATGTAAACAGTCGACTTTAAAATAGCAGGCTTGCAAGATTTCAGTAAACTTTGCAAGCTTTCTGGCATGCAGTAGGTTTCATGACCAATCTTGCAAGCCTACAAGCTTGCAGCCGTTTTTAAAATAGCGTGTTAGCCTGCAAGCCTTGCAGGCTTGCAAGATTTCAGTAAACTTTGCAAGCTTTCTGGCATGCAGTAGGTTTCATGACCAATCTTGCAAGCCTACAAGCTTGCAGCCGTTTTTAAAATAGCGTGTTAGCCTGCAAGGCTTGCAGGCTTGCAAGATTTCCGTAAACTTTGCAAGCTTTCTGGCGTGCAGTAGGTTCCATGACCAATCTTGCAAGCCTGCAAGCTGCAAATGGACTTTAAAATAGCTTGCAGGCATGCAGCATTGGTCCTCGCATGCATGCAGCAGGATAGGGCAGAAATTTAAAGCGAGTTTATAGCGAGCAATAAGCGAGCGTGTACAGTGCGCTAGCTAGCGATTGCTTATTAGGATAGCCACTAGCTAGTCACTAGCTTTCACTAGCTAGTCGGTAACTGCCGGCATGCCTAAATTTCTGTAAGGGAGGGGCCTGGGACACAAGGGCCCTCAAGTCTAGGTCCAGACCCTCAACATTTCAACATTTACATGGGGCTCTTGCAAACAGACCCATATAATATCAAGCTGGACCCCCTTCCCAGGAAGTCCTGCTCTCTGCCTTACAATGTATATCAGGCAATTTGTTCAGATGTATTTACAAATCCAATATTCAGCATGCTGATTCTACTAATATGCCATTTGTGTTAATTTAATCAACTTTAATGCATACATCTTTAAGTGCCTTGTCACAAATTATTAAATTCATTTGTTGCAATTAAAGATAAACTTTAGTACTGGTAATGCGATTGCATTGTGAAAGAAAAGGTGTGGAAAGGATCAGAAACAGTTGATCATGTAGCATGTAAGTATTGGTGTGCACTGCAAGGTTCTGGAGTCATCAAAATCATATAATAAATTTGACCGAGTCTTGGTAAAGTAACAAGCACATACACAGAAAGCTATGTATGGGACAACACGAATGGTGTCGGGGTTGGTACTACCTTGATTCCTTGTCTTTCTATGCTCATTACTCAGCCAGTATACATTTTCTTCCAAAATTGTTTGGCACATGTCATTTATTTGTAATCTTGAACATTCAGTGTAAGTTTCGTTTGATTCTGTGAGAAATAATTTTCTTTTTTTTACCACTACTGGAGGTTAGCTTTAATTGTATTTCGATGGTGAGAATGCGAATTGCATACAGTACGTTAATAGATAGAACAAGCCATCATTTATGTCCTTCCTAGCAGCAACTACAGTAATGCAATTTGTATTCTGACTGTTGAAATACATTTATTGTAACAGGTAAATGAAATCATTTGTAAAAATGAGGGCACTTAAAGGCTTAAGTGCATTAAATTTGATTACATTGCGAAAATGGCCTATAGATTCTTGATGTGAAGTTGTCAGTCGTCACTATACTATACATGTAGCTCTGAATGTGGGCAATGAAGAATCACTCCTCTGTAGATAGCCCTATGCCATTCCATCTGTGGGTAGTCAACCCAGGAATCATGCAGACCCTATTTTGTTCCTTTTATTCACTGTAATTTAAAAACATGAACAGATTCCCCCCCCCCCTTCTCCCTCTCCCTCCACTGTCCCTGTTCATCATGTTTTATCGCACTAGAGATGTTAGACCAAGGGTTATGTGGCTTTTGTTGTTGTTGTATACATGTATGTTTTCTTTTTTTTCTTCATAATATTGTCTTGAATCACAAAAATTGCTTCACTGAACTATGAAATACATGTACATGTAAGCATTGGATGACTGACAAAAACCTTATACACTGTACAAGTAGTTTGATTCATGCATAGTATATTTGTAAAGCGCTTAGAGACATTTGTATTAAGCGCTATATACAAATTAAATATTATTTAGTATTATTATTATATCTGTTAGCCTTAGATGCATTCTAATTTCTAAAACAGATCTGCCTTGAACAAATCTTAATGTTATGAAGTTATGAAGTTATGAAGTTACGGTTCTTTGCATTTTCTGTAGAATACAGTGCTTTAAGAAGCAAATAAATACAAAGTATGAAATGACTTTCATATACGGTAGTGATACAAAATATTTTTGAGGAAATACTTTTGAAAACATAAATTATGTCAAGATAATGAGCAACGTATTAAAGGAGACCTGTGTTTACCTGAATAGGAAAGTTGGGTCATTTCCTCAATTCACATTTCTTGGAAATATGTGCTAAAACTGGGATATTTGCTTGCTTCCTCAAAGTCATCATTAAGGTCATCATGATAGAGACCATTGGTATTATCAACACTTGTTGGCTGGCTGCACCACACACCCGTTTTTGTTCTTTTGTTTTGTTTTTTGTTTTATATATTATGTAACAAATGTATTATGTAAAGGGAACCTTAATTACAAGCATAATGCTTCCAAGGTTTCCTCCTCATTACTGCAGATAATTGTTAGCATCATATGTATTTAATGACTTGCCATTACATGTACATCGTTTTTAATACTGTTGTATCGATCACATATTATGTACATGTTTTGTTACCTTGTATATGCCTTACTTTGTAAATTCTTTTCATATGCAGTTAATGTGGAAATAAAATAAAAAATCTGTACTTTCGTAGACCTTATAAATGCATATCACAATATCACAAATAGGAAAATATGCATGGTACTTTTTAATATAGACAGGCAGACATTACTATTTGCCGATACCTGGAGCAGTGTCAGAATAAACTACCAAATAAAATATAAACAAACAACAAACAAAAACAAACAAAAGGAGCATTCACACCACATAGTAAATAGATCTGTCAAAATCGTTTGTTACGATTTTTCAGTCATGGGATGTGCATTACTTGTGCTGGTATAGTTGAGCTGTGCATTCTTCTTTCTTTGAAGAGTGTGGGGCTGCTATGCAGTGCATTGTATAGCAATACCAGTGGTAACCAGTGGTTACCAGTACATTTTGCAACTTTTCACTTTAGTATGGTCCTGCCCCTTATTATGATGTGTACTGCTCTTTCCATGGCTACAAAATCATAACAAATATTTGTTTAAAGAGAAATGTACATACTGGGTAATTTATCATGACACTAACCTAAATGAAACTAAACAAAGAGATAAATATCCCTTGACAAGTGAGATATAATCGATCAAACTCAAATTTCCAAATATTTTTGAGGGGTTTAGAAAGGAAAGCAGACAACAAACAAGAAAATAGGACAGTGTCATGTATATACTGTATACATTCTCTCCTATCATACCACAAGCTATTTTGAAAACAGTGCGGTCATATGTTGCCAGCCAAGCATTACAAATGGACTCCTTGCAATCTGTGTGGTTTTCCATTTGCTTTAAAGGGCAATCCAACCCTTGTTATAAGTTGATTTGTATGAAAGCAGAAAAATAACATAAACAGAATGGCAAATGTTTGAAATGAATTGGAGTAGTAAGGAATTTATGAATGTTTGAAATATGAGATCACTAAGTCTATGCGAATCTCAAATTGGTAGTTTGGTCTGTGGATTGTGATGAATCATTAAAACAATCATTTGTGTCCTAACTCTATGTAAATCTCTTTCAATGTGGACTAGTGGATAAGTCACCCGACCGCAGATCACAAGGTACAGGGTTCAAGTCCCACCGTGGCACTAATGTCCTTTGGCAAGACGTTAATCTACATTTGCCACTCTCCACCCAGGTGTAAATGGGTACCTGATATGCTTGAGCGCTAGTTACATGTACTTTGGCAGCTCGGCTACGACCAGGGTAATATGTGCAAAGCGCCATGAGCGTCAAAACCTGACAGATACCGGCGCTATATAAATAACCATATTATTAATATTTATTTTCATTGTTCAGATAAACTCATAAGTGAGGATGCCAAGACTCTTGACGATGTCAAGTCTATGATCTACCAGCTCTACTCCACCCTCCACGTGGAGGAGCATCAGCTGGAGAAGGAGAAGGTCTTGAGAGGCAAGCTGGAGCTACTCCAGGAAGAGCTGGATCCTTTAGAACGGGTAAGAAAGAGAGAAAACAAGGAGAAGAGTTGTGGGCCTTACACACCCTAAAATTTGAGCTTAAAGGCCGTCTGTACTAGTTTGGCCAGGAGAGATTAGACTTCCCTGCATGGTCACTGACAGGTGGTCGAAAGGAGAGATGGATGTCTAAAGTCTGAAGTCCTCTTAGATTGACCTTGGGTATTTAAAGCCCATCTGCACTAGTGTACAGGAGAGATTAGACCACCCTGCAAGGTCACTGGCGGGTGGTTATCTCATCAAATCAACTCTCAATTAACATAAGAAAAGGGGATCATGGGGGACCAACGGTACCGCTTAGGCACCGTTTGCTATTTAGAGGGCCCAAGTAGCTACAAGTAGTGCAGACAGGCTTTAAAGGGTACTGAGCACAAACAAAATAAATAGATGAAATTAGAAATTGCATTGAACGGTCTACATTGTGGATCCTCTTGGGGTTAATCTGTCAATGCTGTAACTCTATATGTGGATCCCGGAATTTCATAACATTTTTCCCCTTAAAATTATTCATTTGGCATCTTCTGTGCCTGAGAGGGATAAGCAAACTTAATCTCTATAGCTCTCTGGTCCTCTGCCAGTGCAACTGATTAGGATATGCAAAATGAAATTTGAATGAAAGATTATCAAAATGAAATGAGCATAAGGAAAGACTAGTGGTGGGGTTGCATTAGAAGATTAAGGTCATGGTATATAAGAAAACACTTTTTACATACATACACTGTCCAAGCAATTAAAGATGCAATAGATGATCTAGAAAGGTTCTGATGTTAAAAATTATGTCTGATTTTTTGTTATTCCAGCTTAAAATGGACCTTGATATGAAAGCCAAGAAGAACACCAATGCTTATGTGTGGGGTGGTCTTGGTTTCATGGCCGTTCAGTTTGGACTGCTGGCCCGCCTGACATGGTGGGAGTACTCCTGGGATATCGTTGAACCTATCACCTACTTCGTCACCTACGGAACGGCAATCGCTGCCTACTCCTACTACGTAGTTACCCGTCAAGTGAGTTATATGCGGTTTAATCCCTAACTAATATCACCAGCTGTGAGCCAGAAAGATTTTAACCCACACACTTTTACCGATGATTAATGCTTCTTTGGGCTGTCAGTATTAGCTATGCCTACTACATATATATATATACAGTAGGTTTGCGGGTGCACCATGTGAGAGAGAGAGAGAGAGAGGGTTGAGGAGTCCTGAAAAGGACTCTGACTCAGTAATCTCCTTCTTGGGGGTGTGGTAGTCCTGAAAAGGACTGTTTGTTATCTTTCTTAGCATAAAGTTCTAAGGAGAACTATAGCGCTTGGAGAGGATGAGTGGCTCGACGTTTCGAACAGGTTGACTATCCGTCGTCAGGACTATCCGACTATCCGTCCTCAACCCTCTCTCTCTCTCTCTCACATGGTGCACCCGCAAACCTACTGTATATCTACATCACCATGCAAGCCAACACTTACAAGAAGCTACATGTATATAGTTAGTAGTGAAGTTAATAGTATACAATTTAACCTATCACTTTACGCAGGGCTCAACATTAATAATCGCCGGGACACATGGGCTCCCAAAATCTAAGTCTGTATACCCCAAATTCAAACATTTTCATATTGGGCACATGTATACCAACTCATACAAGTTCATTCCAGACCCCCATTTAAAAAAAATAGGTGTGGATCCCTGCTTAACCATGTATAAAGCAAGGGTCATTATGGCAAGGGTTGTACTTTCATTAATTTTTGTTGTAAGGTTATGAATTCAACAACGCTTAAACAAATGAGCTGGCATCACATATGCAACCATTTCTAATTCTATTGTAAATAACCTTTGTTAAGTACCGGTATTGCAATAACAACATCTCATGGAAATAACTGTGTCCCTGTCATCCACGGAATTGCAATAGCTGCTGACACCTACTCCAAACATTTAGTCAATTTTCAAGTGGGTTTTTAAAGTGGCAATTAAAGCTCCAGGGGAACCAAGTGTTTTTCAGGGCGTTGCAATATTTCAGTTATTGGCTTATTAATTATCCCAGGAAATAGAATTATATTGCAAAGTGACACACACAAAATGGGAACCCACCCACGTTTCCAATGTTAATGTGTTAAGAGATATCCATACGCAGTAAAAAAATACAATTTTAAAAACCTCAGGGAATATATGTACCTGTATGTCTACACCAGTTTTTGACAGATAAACAGATAAATTTTGTTGGCGATTAACTGAGTTTATCTGACACAAAAAACACTTTATCACTTTATTGGGCATTGGGTTTGCCATTCAATGGAGTCACTGTAGACTTCACAGTGAGACCAAAGAAAACCCACCATACTCAAAGGGCAAGTGAGCGTGAACCCAAGTACAAAGACTTAAAGGCCCACTGCACTACTTGTAGCTACTTGCGCCCTCTATATAACAAACAATGACTAATCGGTGACCGTTGGTCCCCCATGATGCTCTTTTTCTTATGTTAACTGAGAGCTGAGTTGATGAGATAACCACCTGTCCAGTGACCTTGCAGGGCAGTCTAATCCCTCCTTTAAACTACGGCAGATAAGCTTTAAAGCTGTCAGGCATTTAACAGAGGAACTTAATATCTGGTATCTATGAGCTTTAGTTGTGAAAGGTTCTTCTGTATTTCTGAATGACATTGTTCCCCTGTTGTCCTCTTTTCATCTCCACCTTTTTTGTCCTCATAAACATTTGATTAACACCATGCTCTTATAATTACCCGGTGAGCCAACATATGCTTTGACAACACTTTCTCTGAGCCTCATTTAATCAAGGGTACCAGCATACAAGTTAGGGTAGCAATTAGGGTAGCAATTAGGAATTTGGTTAGTGTTACAAAATTACAGAAACAGAGAGAGAGAGAGAGAGAGAGCAATGCCAATAAACAGCAAGGGAATGAAAAAATATTTAATAAATTGAAATACTAGAAAGAAAACCTGCGAGATGACCTGTAGGATCAGAATGAAAATCTCTGGAGCAATTGCTGGAGGGTGTGTCGTAGAAACAGATCAGCATACATGAACATGTACATGATATCCAATCTATTCATATTTTAAATGCAGGAATTCCTCTATCCCGACGCTAAGGATCGCAAGTACCTAGTCCTGTTTCACAAGTTCTCCACATGTACATGATATCCATTCATATTTTAAATGCAGGAATTCCTCTATCCTGATGCTAAGGATCGCAAGTACCTAGTCCTGTTTCACAAGTTCTCCACATGTACATGATATCCATTCATATTTCAAATGCAGGAATTCCTCTATCCTGATGCGAAGGATCGCAAGTACCTAGTCCTGTTTCACAAGTTCTCCACATGTACATGATATCCATTCATATTTCAAATGCAGGAATTCCTCTATCCTGATGCAAAGGATCGCAAGTACCTAGTCCTGTTTCACAAGTTCTCCACATGTACATGATATCCATTCATATTTCAAATGCAGGAATTCCTCTATCCTGATGCGAAGGATCGCAAGTACCTAGTCCTGTTTCACAAGTTCTCCACATGTACATGATATCCATTCATATTTCAAATGCAGGAATTCCTCTATCCTGATGCGAAGGATCGCAAGTACCTAGTCCTGTTTCACAAGTTCTCCACATGTACATGATATCCATTCATATTTCAAATGCAGGAATTCCTCTATCCCGATGCGAAGGATCGCAAGTACCTAGTCCTGTTTCACAAGTTCTCTACATGTACATGATATCCATTCATATTTCAAATGCAGGAATTCCTCTATCCCGATGCGAAGGATCGCAAGTACCTGGTCCTGTTTCACAAGTTCTCCACATGTACATGATATCCATTCATATTTCAAATGCAGGAATTCCTCTATCCCGATGCTAAGGATCGCAAGTACCTAGTCCTGTTTCACAAGTTCTCCACATGTACATGATATCCATTCATATTTCAAATGCAGGAATTCCTCTATCCCGATGCGAAGGATCGCAAGTACCTAGTCCTGTTCCACAAGTTCTCCACATGTACATGATATCCATTCATATTTCATATACAGGAATTCCTCTATCCCG
Source organism: Strongylocentrotus droebachiensis (assembly GCA_035222895.1). Classification (NCBI taxonomy): domain Eukaryota; kingdom Metazoa; phylum Echinodermata; class Echinoidea; order Camarodonta; family Strongylocentrotidae; genus Strongylocentrotus; species Strongylocentrotus droebachiensis. Next base: position 25,060 of record JAVYIG010013058.1, on the reverse strand, counting down.
ATGCGAAGGATCGCAAGTACCTAGTAATGTGTCACAAGTTCTCCACATGTACATGATATCCATTCATATTTCATATACAGGAATTCCTCTATCCCGATGCAAAGGATCGCAAGTACCTAGTCCTGTTCCACAAGTTCTCCAAGAGGAAAAGTCTGGATCTAGAGAAGTACAACCAGCTCAAACACGACGTTGCTCAGGTAAATGCCCAAAGATATTTCAACTTCTGGTACTGATTTAAAAAAAATACTACTAACAGAACCCTGCACGTATCCCCAAATCTTCATATGCGTAAATTGATAGAATCTGCCAAGTGATTCTCAAATACAGTCAAGCCTGGTTTAGCGACCACCTGTCTACAAATACCACATTTTTTGTTTCCCTTGGGTGGTCTTTATAGACAGGTTTCTCAGTACCATGTTTCAAGTAATAAGCAAAATATTACAAATTCCATGAAAATACTTCTCCCTGCCATGCTGTCTCCATGTACACAATTTCAGGGGATTCCCCTAAAATTTCCCAGACAGCTTGTGAAGCACACTGTGCATATCATTCTTAACAGATTTTTTGTTAATGCTGTGCATAGGATATTATTACAACTACTCTGAAATTGAACAGATTTTCTACTTATTATTCTTTTCAAAATATAGATGCCACATTGCAAACATCAAGGGTACATAAACCGCAATTCTAACCATAATTAGTCTGGCAATGCCAGGCAGTTTGAGCCAACCCTGTGCAACCTTTCATGTAACGATATCTGATGAATGCCTGTCTGTGGCAGTGAGACACATTGTGGCTAGTAAATTTAATTACCTCTCCTGATGACTTGGCCAAGGCTGGAACAATCAATACTGCCATTTGGGCAATTGACAGCTTGCGGTGTGTGGGGGAACTCCTGTTCACACTTTCAGATGTCGCAGTTGCTGGAAGATATTTCTCCAGATGATCCTCACAATGTAAAGAAAAATTCTGATTTGAACATATTTCAAGTGAATGTTATAGCCTATCTGCACTTGTTTGGTCAGGAGGGATTAGACCTCCCTGCATGGTCACTGACAGGTGGTTATCTCATCAACTCAGCTCTCAATTAAAATAAGAAAAAGGGGACCATGGGGGACCAATGGTCACCGCTTAGGCATTGTTTGCTATGTAGAGGGCGCAAGTAGCTATAAGTAGTGCAGTGGGGCTTTAAAGGGTGTTGCTCTTGTGTGATTGGCATCAGCAGCATAGATTTGTAAATTTCAAATTCATCCGGATGTTTGCTGTTATAGAAGGATATATGGAAAGTACAAATCATTGGGATGATGACTTCTAGATAATTCAGAGAATTGCTCATCATGTGGATAATAATGATTTAAAGAAGCTTTGGGAAAAGTGCAAATTGTTTGGAAGATAATGTTCTTAATGTTTGGAGAAAGAGCTCATCATATACATGTATATCATGATGTTCCGGGAAGATATTGATAATGTTCCCGAAATTTTAAAGAAATAAAAAAATCATGTTAATAGTAATTTTCTATAATCTTTGAGGAAATGCAAAGCATGCAGCAGATAATGTTCTTGAAAGTTTTGGAAAGTGCAGATCGTCTGGATGATAATTTTCTAGGAGACTTGGGAAGTGCCAATCATGTACAAGGATGCTATTATTCTGGAAAGTTTTGGGAAAGGCAATACCACCCACCTCTAATGATAATTATGATAGACATTCTCACTATTATCTCTCAGCATCCATCAATCTGTGAAGGCCTGGCCCTGCTAATTCTTTATGGCATCAATCAAATTCCAAGTATCTTGTGTTGGTTTTGAGTTATGCAAGCAAATCAATGCATCGTAAACTGATCTAATTGCTTGGTATGCCAAAGAGCACCAAATGAATCGATTCCTGAAATGGAACCAAAACAGAGACACTTCCCCCGTAATATCGTTTCAGGTTTTATAGAACAGATTTTGCACAAGAAAGAGAGGGAGGATAACGAGATATTTCATGTACAGTAGGCTTGCGGATGCACCATGTGAGAGAGAGGGAGGATTGAGGACTCCTGAAAAGGACTCTCTGTAATCTTTCTTGAGGGTGTGTAGTCCTGAAAAGGACTGTTAGTGTTTGATGTTTGCATTGTTGATAATCTTCTCCCCTGAAAGCAAGGTATAGAATGCAAAATGATATTCTACTTCACATGTTATGAAGTCGGATCAAGAACACAAATAAATACGAAGAAAACAAAAGAATTGTGAAATTTGATGTACAAAAGGCATGGAGAGTTGACTACAAATGATGTCATCAAATTGAATATCGCCCTCTAGTGACTAGTCATTTCAAAAAGCTTTAATTTCCTTATTCCTTGCCCGATTTTGTTCAAATTTTCACTGATTTTATTCAAATATCTTAAACTTTACAATAAAAGTAACTTAGTATGAAGATTTTGGTTCCCTTTAATGTGTCTTAATTGACTCTTAAATTTTGAGCTATGAAGTTTTTAACCTTGCATCTTGAATTATTGTTCTTTTTTAACTCCAGGTGAACGCTGACCTCCAGCGGCTACGTGACCCTTTGACCATCAACCTTCCCATCCCTCCTCCTCCCAGGGAAAAGGCAGAAGAAGAGGACTTTTGAGTTACCATGGAAACGTACAAGTTAATCGTACCCTAGACCAAAATTATGTATATCGTACAAATATCTACATACGCTTCTCCAGCCTGTTGATTTGAAATACTGCTCCAAAGAATATTAGTTTCATAGTGTGGAAATAGTAAGGATACCGCCCTGTTTATCTTTATAGTTTCATATATTAGATGTTTTACGTTAATAATTTGGAAATAATCACAAGCTAGCTCTAATTGTGTGGGAAAAGCTTTGGTGATCGTCTTGTTTTGGGCTCATGATGTAACTAACTTAATGTAATGCTGTATGTTTGGTAAAGATTGGGAGAAGATAATCGGTAGACCATCTAAATTTCTGAATAAAGTATTCATTGTTTAAGTTTGAAGCACTTCAGATATGAACATGGCATGTATTGGTTGTTTGTAAATTTAGCGGAGAGTTGAAAAAGGCAAACAAGCTTGTCTGTTTTCCCTGTAAGATCAATAAATTAGAGAAATAATGAATAATGCTACTAGAGTAATATTGAATATGCCCTGTAGTATTGGCATAATAATTGTAATAATTTGGCTATTTAAAATTATTTTGAAATTAAAGAGTTAAATAGATTTATAAGCATCATTTTCAGCTGCCATTTTGTTTCATGAATACCCACATATTTTTAGGAAATCGTTTTAGTTGTTTACAAAATACATGTGGGTGGTTTATGAAACCAATGTTACAGTCAGGGAACGATATGATTTTTGTTTGGTTATGATTTATATTTTAGATTAACCAAGGATAGAATATTGTGTACTACCTCCCATGGCAGTTTCTACTTAGAGAAAGATTATAGAGGCATTTTTGTTTTTATATGTAATTTTTTTATTGCTTGTAGAACATTTTTGTTGATTTAGAGAAGCTTTCCTTTCAGCCGAGTCAGATTTTGTGTTGTTGTTCTTTTGTGAGATCGCAATGGTATTCATTTATATACTCTTGTGTCCTCTTTTAAATGGAGTATTCCCGTTTGCATGTCAGTCTTGATAATACTATCTATAGAAAACAGTCACTCAACTCATCTGTTGCTATGTCGGGCCAATGTTCAGGCAAGCTTATGATTTGGGACAGGTGGCGTGTGGAAAAGATATATTTGTGATTGCCAGCATGAATCTATAGATAACAAACACTTAACTTATGTGTTGCTATGTCCAGCTATTCTTCAGGCAAGCATTCGGGACAAGTTTTGTGTGGAAAGGATTTATTTCTGATTACAGGCATGCATGCAGAGCCTTGAGTTATACAATGAAATGCGTGTTTTGGAAATGTACATAGGAATATAGGGTTTGTAATTAATTTGTATAAAATGAAAAAAGTTTCTTTATAAGGAAAGAACATAGTGAATAGAAAGTTAATTGCTGCTGATGAAATTATTGTCACATATGTATAATCTGTTAGCAGGTATTTATATAGAATATGTCAGATTTAATAAATTGCCTAAATTTCATTTTAAAGATGATGCAAGGAGCTGGTTGCAGGAATCTTACAACTCTACGTGTAGATTTTCATTCTGTGAATTTGCATTCTTGTGAAACTTTTTAAAGCAATACGATCTTGATATTTCAGAACAGAAATCTTCAAGGATATATTGACTATTTTACAGAAAATTGGAAGATGTTGAATGATGAAATCTTCAACTGCTTGACAAATATATCATAAATTTTCTTTGAAATTCTCTATCATTTGTTTTGTTGAAGGAGAATACACCTCCTCCATATCTAGTTTTCCAAGTGAGTTTAACAAACTTATGTTGTATTTCAAACAAAATACCAATCATCATTTTAATATTCACTTTGCTACTGTTTACCGTCTATTCCTGCATACTTTTAATAGGTTTTTGTCAAACTTTTCTTCTTTTAGCCTCCACTATTTGATAACTTGCACCTTTAAGAATATATTTGTGACCGTGTTTCATATTGAACCAGCTCAAAATAAGCTTGGAAGGTACAGCATCTATTGACTAATGGCTCGTACGAGGCCACAAGACCAGTGGCCCTTGATATCTACAGTTGTGGACTTGTGGTCTCTCTGGCCGTCCAAAAATTCATCCGAGGGTTCATGAGCCAGACAGACCAGGGGAGTGTTTCACAAAGATCCTAAGTTGAACTTATCTCTAAGTTGGACTTAATAATTATGGAAAGCTGTTAGCATCTTATGTTTGCAAAATATGTTGTAAAAGTTATTTTTAAAGGCATTAAATGTTGATTCAATTCATTCATATTTTCTATTTTCAAGGAGATTTCATGTTCTTGATGTGGCATTTATGAAAAGTCTAAAATACTTGAATTTCTGTTTTTGAATATATTTCATTTTAAGGCTACATAAGTCCAACTTAGAGTTAAGTTTGACTATCTTTGTGAAACACCACCCCAGGAGGCTATGGTCTTGGTTCACTCTTGTCAACTATTCTGAAGGTTCATAAATGCAATTGGTCTCGTTGGTCTGAGGGTCTTCATGGGCTAACAGCCAACTGGGATTGCGCAAGTCTGATGGGCTGAATAGACCGAGGGGATAAGTAGTGATCACGAGAAGAAAACAAAAAATAATAATTAGGAAGAAAAACAAGTCGGAAAACAAGTAGTACAGTGTCTTTCTGCACGTAACACTGCACATACCTTTAATACAAGGTATGTCTGTATAATATAATTCATTATGTACATGTAGATGGATAGAAAGTGAATGACAACGACTTGTATTTATGATGAGAGTAGAAATAATTTTCTTCATGTCTTTTTTTATCAAATGATTGAATATAAACCATTTTATATCAAATTAATAAATACCAACTAAGTTGCATGCATCATAAATTCTCTTTTCTAACCGATTTATGAAAACTTTCCTAACAAGGATAAATATTTTGATGCTACTAGACAAAAGTAACTGGAAATATACATTGAACATTTCAACAAAATCTTTTACTAAAAAAAACATTAATTTGATGTGATTTATGTGATGTTAGGTTTTGTAGTAATTGGTTGGGGAGGGGAAAAAACAATTATGTAATTATATTTCTTTTTGCAGACAGCTTCTACCAGTACTATCCAATGATTTACACTTAAGGTATCTGTTTAAGTCTATATAGATCTAAGAGAAAGGCTAATCTGAGGCACATATTCTAATGATTTGAACCTGCTAGGTTAGAGCCTGGTTAAGAGTCAAGTTAACGAAGGGAATTAGATTGAGGTGTAAGTTATTCTTTTTGCTAAACATTTCTGCAACCCAGCATTGGTTTTAATATAATGAATAGATTAAGTATATACATTAATACCTGCATGAAGTTCTGGTTATTGACATGCTGTATGTAGATTTGAACAAGAGAGGGCACCATACAGTTTAGCGAAAAATAGTTGACAACTTTTTGAATTGATTTATTATTGTTATTAAAGTTGTCTAGACATGCTAAACGATGTAACGGCGAGGATTGGATATTGGATTGGATTGTACCGGTATACAGTATAGAATTTCTCCTTGTCGATTTTTTTTCTTCTTCATATCACATGTATTCTATAAACCAACATAATGATAGGAATTCTTTAGTACAGTGTAGTTGGTGTCATTTAAATTATATGAAGCTTTAGTGGTAGTATTTAACTATTTAAATGAATGTTAAGAGTCCAAAAAGCGGATAGTAAGATGATACGGGTGGTGAATTTCGAAGAAATATCTGTGAAAATATTCTTCTATCTATAATGACAACTATTATTTCATAGTTATGCATAGCAGGATGTGAATGGAATTCTTATTTGTGTCCATTGGACATCTTCAAACTTTGTAAAACTTTCTAGGAAGTATAATCATTCAATGCCATACAAATTACTAAACAATGCAACTACTTTCAAAACCTTTTCAAAATTTTAAACATTCAGTTTCAAGATGATTGTCATATCTTTCGACAAGTATTGACGATGCCAATTTCTCGGTTGTTACGTTCCTAAAGTAGACAATATTATTTGATGAATCAACCCCTTTTATCTATCTCTCCATCTCTGTCTCTCTTTCCGTCTGTCTTCCTCTCTACCTCTCTCTCTCTCTCTCTCTCTACCTCTCCCTCTCCCCTTCTCTCTCCCTTCCTCACTCACACTCTCTCTCCCTTTCCCCTCCTATTCCCCCCTCTCTCTTCCCCATTCCTTTTATCCCTCTTTATCTTGGTGTCAAGGCAATGAACTCTTCCTTGCAAGTATTAAAGAAAGGTACTAATATTGCACTGCTTGTTTGTTTTCCTCCCTGTTCCAGAAGAACTATGTTTTGAAAAGTACTGATTGTATTATTTTTTACGTCACCAATATGTTAGAGTACTTTTGATTCTATCATTCAAATTGATTCACTTTATTAATGTTACTTTGAACTATTTAATTTTTCATCAATTAGTTCACTTCAGAATATAGTTTATGGAATAGCTGATATCATGGAAACACATTATTATATCGATAGAAAGTGTTGTTATAGGGATTAAATAGTAAATTTTTCAATTATCATATTATTTATAGGATGCATGTGTTCTAAATGCCTTTACTTTTAGTCATGTGGGAATTGGGAAAATAACAATAGTGAATATCAATTTCATATCATTATCTTCTGTTGGTTTATTTTGTTATACTACTTTTTGAAAACCACAATATTGACATATAATTATAATAACTTTACAGTAAACTTTAGGATTTAACCCAGTGAGTCTCATCCCAGTAGTGATATTTTTTGTGAAACAAATATAAAATTCTAGAATGACAATATACCGTTTGCCTTTCATTACCGGTAAGCAAGAACTGCATGTGTGTTTGCTTGCAGTTGATGCAACTAATCTTATTTCTGCTTTGAACATATATTTGCATGTGCCTTATGTTGACTTCATTAGTATGCTTACATGTACATCTTTTACATGCCTTTGTCAAGTTTTGTTGCAGTTTTATTGCTGAGACTTGAGTAGACAATTAGACAACAAATCTTTGTATAGGCCTACCCTAGGGAGCTTCCCCAACTACTCTTTATTTACAGCTTGTTGACGCCTTTTGCAAGGTATAGCTTCATATTTGTTATTCATGTTCATCATAGCTCGGTGCTTGTTTACTTTGTCCTTTGCTTTGTCTGATCAATATGTCTATGCCCGATATCTAAAAATTAAGAGATGAGATTGATTTTTTTTCTTTATATCTTGTATACATTTCTGATTGAAATAAAAAAAACTATATGTGTATATGAACAGTATATGATATTGAATAGCTTGAGGTGTTTATTTAGAAGAATATAATGATACAATACATTTTTTCTAGGCTACCTTATGTACAGTATATAACATTGCAAAGCTAGTTCTTTTGCTTAAGTTATATGTTTAAAAGGAAGGTAGAATTGTGGGAAAGGTTAACATAATTTGTTAGCACTTTTATTTGTAATATGTTACAGTGGAAGAATATTGTAGAAGAAAATTTCCTTTGAAAAGGATGGCTCTTCAAATTGCCCTCATATTCAAAATATGACAAGAAATAGCCAGAGTTCATGCTGCCTATTTGTGTAGTCCCATACACACATGTCTGTGTCCAGAGCTTGTGACTGGGTCAATTTTCTATCATTTTGATGATTCCAAAACCTCACAGAATACACCAGTACTTGGTGCTACTGCTACATGTACATCATCAAGCTTTTCTTTCTCAATGCAACCTCATGACTCCACTTTATCTTTAGGGGAACTGTATTGGACTGAGTAGCGTTCAATGTTCAATGGCCTTTCATCTTAAAATAACCATCTTGTGAAATCACAAGAGAAATGCACGATTCGTTACTAATTGTGAACCCAATATTAGTGTCCACTTCAGGTACTTTGGACCAATATTGGTCGCAAGATGCAAATATCTGAACCTTTATAGATCATTGTAACTTGTATCATATATTCAAAATATTGACACAATAGGCCCGTCTTCACTATCTCGAGATTGCCAAATATCCAGCTATTTGAACTATCCCGATCGCAAACTATCCAGCTAATTGCGTCTTCATTAGACCGAAGTAGCAAATTAGCTGGATAGTTGGTCGGGATAATATCCCAAGATATCTTGGGATAGTTTGCAAAATATCCTACTATTTGGCAAAATATCCAGCTATTTGTCCCGTCTGCTTCACTAGACCGCAGATTCGCAATACACGCTAACGCTGAGCAAAATATCTCGAGCTAATTTCTCAAGGTCGAGTTTCAAGTTTCGAGGTCGAATCTCGAGATAGTGAAGACGCGATTTGTTACTTCGGGATAATTTCCCAAATAGCGGGCTATTTGGCAACCTCGAGATGATGAGGACGCGCCTAATGATATGAAGCCATTGTAGAGGTGTTGTAGGTCAGTGATTTAACCATGGGATTAGAAAAGTGAAGGTCATTGGGTCGAGCCAAGGCTGTGCACTTGTATCCTTCAGTAAGGCATTTTATCTACATAGCCACTATTCACCCAGGAGTATAAATGGGCACCCATAGGATGCAAGACTCTTTTGAGTTATGTGTGCACTTTATACATCTGTAAAATTGGTAACTGGGGCTGATTATTCTCCGGGGAGTGGAGAATGTGCATACATTGTGTTTGCACAAGCCTTAATCTGATAACTACTGTAAAAACCTATTTCTAAAGCATACCGTAAACTTAGAGACATGCATCATGCAATAAGCACTTTATGAAGCCATGTCATTGCTATCACTATTATCAATAACACAACCATGTTTTAAGAGCTAATCTTGGAAGTACAAATGATAATGATATCATTGGCCATAGAAATCAGTGCTTATCAATGTAATCCTGATGTAAACATTGTACAACACACCATCGAATAGCAGTACATGAGAGCACCTGTTTAGAGACAGAAGGATGTTAAGTTGTATATCTTAATACAGAGTTACGACCTTCTGGATCTAAGCCGAACATATTTGCATGACACATGATGGATTTTGTAAGCATCGCCAACTTCTTAAGCACAAAAATGTACATCTGCTTCATGGATGGCTGTCCCATATTTTATCCCATTTATATTAGGTAATTATTACATTATATCTATCATGGGCAGTGTTTTCTCATGGGATTTAGCATAAGCCATGAGCAGGCGAAAGGTGGACCTGTGCGTTATACAAGTAGCCACTATTATCATTATTATTATAAGGGTTTGTAAAGATTTGTATTTTGTATCACTATCTGTATTTAATGAAACCTAGTATTCCAACCATCATTAATAAGCATGTATTCTCTTTTTTCTGAAACTCCTTTCTTTTCTTTTTCTACCGTACTTTTAGGTCCATTAAGTTGCTCTGAGTGACATTTTCTGATGATAGTACTATGTGTTACAAGTTACAAGATGTAAACGAGACTTGCTTTCATCTGATGGTACACTTGTTTATAAGTTATTTTGCTTGTTCAAATTATGATTGAATTTTTATGAATAAACCAGCTTTTATCAAAATATTTCCAGGTGTGTTGAGATTGGTTGTTCAGGGTCCTGTTTCATAACACTTGCTATCAATAACAAGTAACCGTGACTGTTATAAGCTACTGTAATGGTGGCATTTGATTGGCTGAGAGCAAATTTTTCATAGAAATTTAGCACTTGTTATTGATACAATAATGACATCTTTGAAAGAAAAAAAATGTTGGCGACCATCTTGAAAAATAGCCCGACTGTCAGGGGAAATGTACCGAGCGGCCATTTTGAAAGAAAAAAAAGAAGAAAAAAGAGCCTCCTCCTTCCTATTTTTCAAAAAAACAGGACGCTAAACTTTTTTTTTTTAATTTGGCCTTTAGGGTGTTTTCAAGGATATTTATATCACGATAAGACAGGAAAACACTTGTATCTTCAGCAAACAATATGTAATTTAATGTGGTCAATAAATTACAAATATCATTGATGTAAATCAGAAACAACAACGGGCCTAATATAGAACCATGTGGTACACCACACTTTAATAATGATATATCAGAGTTTGCAGAATTGTAGCATGTATATTGCCTCCTATCAGAGAAATAACTTGTAAACCAATCCAAAGCAATTTCTCTTAATCCATGATAAGATAGTTTATAAAGACGTATTGAATGGTCAAGGGTGTCTGAAGTCTTGCTTAGATCCACGAATACACCAATAACATGCTCACGATCAGCCAGAGCACTGGACACAGGGTCATAGAATTTCAACAATGCTAGGTCTGTCGAGTAAGACCTGCGAAATCCAAACTGGTTAGGGTTAAGAATTTTGTTGCTGTCAAGATTGCTTATTAGCCTATTATATACAGTTCTCTTCAATACTTTTTTTTTGAAGTAGGCAATTTCGGCCCCCACCCCTGACCAAAAAAAAAGTCACAAAAAAGATGGTAACGTTAATGTTACTTTTTTTTTAAACAAAAAATGAAAATGCCCCCCCCCCCGGCCCCCCGTTTAATGTACCTCTTACAACAGATTATATTTAAGACTTATCATGCTGTCCCCGCATTTATACTGATACTATAATATTTGAAGAGCACGGGAAAAAGCAACATTTTTACTGGCACTATGTATGTATACACCTTTCACCTTTCACCTGCAGGGCATCCCTATGTCGCCACCAGTGGCGGATCCGGGGGGGGGGGGCGGCAGGCCCCTGGGAAAAAACGTGTAAAAACACGTTAATGTTACCTTTTTGGGTGATGCCCCCCCCCCCCCTGGCGAGCGCCAGGGGGGGGGGGGGGGGTCGCCACACACATACACTAACACATCTGCAAGAATCTTCAGTAGTGAAGGAGGCAGATTATCCTGAAGAAGAAGAAGAAGAAGAGATGAAACTTACTCAGAAGGTACAGAACTAGAAAAACGCGATCGCAAAAGCTTTCAAAACCGAACTAGAGATTTACCCCCACCCCCCCCCCCCGATTCCTCTATCAACAAGCGTCCTTATTTGGGCATATTCGAACTTTGGAACAAACAATATTATGGGCTAAACATATACAAAGAGTCTGCAATACAAGTTGCGCGTGAAATGCAAACTTCTGACTTGACGGATAAGCGATCGATGCAAGTGGAGGGGCTATTTTGGATCACCGCTTCTGCAATATTACTCTACGATACAGATATTTCAAAGACTAGGTAATTAAAGTACATGTTTGTTGTTGTTAATTGTGTGATGTGAGTGGTGGATTAACATGGACAAAATACACTTGTTTACATGATCGCATTATCTCTTATTCGATCTAGTTCCAATATTGTCTGACTGTTTTCAAGACAATGTCATAGTTTTATTCCTCCGCTACAAATAGCCGGAGGCAATATGTTTTCAGGTTGTCCGTCCGTCCGTCCGTACGTCCGTATGTCCCGTTCTCGTGATCGCGTTATCTCAAGAACCGATTAATGGATTCCCGCCAAACTTTGGTCATGTTTGTATCTTGCAGAGCCAATGAACTGATTCGATTTTGTCAAAGGTCACAGGGCTCATTATGTATGCAAAAACAGCTCGCTTCTGTTTTGGTTTGTAAAATTGCTCCATGGCGGAAGCATCATTTTCGACCGCGCGCGGTCGAAGGTCCTACTAGTTATCAATGTAAAGCTTCCTGAGAGAAATTTATCCCAGGAAGCATTACATTTATAAAAGTTATAGTCCTATGGCGGACTAATGAATAAGTCAGAATGAATCAGGAGAGCTTGGGTATTTGTTTCTAGTTCATCGTGACTGTGCCATGGACCAGTGATGACCTGGTGGTAGAGTTGCTGCCCGGCAAGCAGTATGCAGGTTCACGTTCATTCACCCAGAATTAGCACACTGGTCCTCATTGCCAGACCCGTTCACTGCTGTGCCATGTGACCGTGAACCTTCAGGTTCATTGTTTTTCAATACAGATCGATCAATCGATCTTATTTACTGGGTGTAAGCTAGCCACAAATATGTTTATGATATCATATTTGCCGATCATAGTTCTATGTAGTTTGATGTATCATGGTAGTTTTTAGAGAAAAGCACTCAGCTAGTATATGCAACAATATTTCTGCATTTTAGCGACAATCGTTCGCCATTGCTGCTCTTTAATACTACTATGACATTGTATGCATTAGCAAATTGAAAGTTTAGGACTCATGATAAATTCGTTTAATAGTTGATTCTATTGTTCGGAATATTTAGCAGAGAGAGATAGAAGTTGACATTCTGACTACTAACGACCTTGCGTTATTATTCTTGATTGTTCCTCGTCTCATGCTATTTTGAACATTATTCGATGACAATGAACGGCACTTTGGTACTATTACTTTGTAGCGAAATTTTCGGCCCGATTAAAAAAAAATTAACCCCCCCCCCCCCCCCCCCCCCCCTTGAAAAAATCCTGCGTACGCGCCTGGATATACTGTTGTCCATAATGTTAGCTTATCAGTTCAATCATTCCAGATACGGGGATTATTATGTCTAAAAGAGTAAAGCATTAACTGGGTAGAGACCTTTGGATAATGATATTTGATACAGGAACGAATATTATTTGAATGAACAGATTTATTAAGGATAAACATTTGACAAACTCTTTTAGGTACATAATTATTATAAACATTATACATCATAATAGCACTTTGAATTTTATGTATATCATAAATATTGAGTGTCCTTAGGCGAAAAAACAGGGGACGTGAATGAGCTTGATAATGGGAGTTTGTACATATTCTTAAAGCTTTCTTTTGAAGTTTATAGAGAGGTTCTAGTTTAGTTGTTCCCACACTGGCCCAGGTGATATTACAGTAATGTAAGTAAGGCAAAATATTATACAACATAAACAATACTTTTTCAGGCAGAAATACACGTAATTTACAAAGAACACCAATGTTTTTAGATATTTTGTTAGTTATATACAATCGATGATCCTGAAAAGATAAAGTATCATCCAAAAGGATACCAAGACATTTAACAGAAGAGTACACGTTCAAATTTATAATGTTTATAGATATTTGTACATCATTAATATTGCAAGGATTAGTTTTATTATGAAAATAAAGTACACTTGTTTTGTCATAATTTATAATCAATTCATTAGCATTAAACCATTCAACAACCTTTCTAATTCTTTATTACTTCTGACATTAATTTATCAAAATCCTTATGAGATGCAATCAGATGTGTCGTCAGCAAATAAGACAAAATGAAAAAAAGATGAAGCAGAACTAAGGTCATTTATGTAAATTAAAAATAGGAGAGGACCCACTCCCCTGTGGTACTCCATACTGGATCCTCTCTCTTTCAGAAATAAAGCTGTTGTATGATGTGAATTGAATACGATCACTTAAATAGTCCCTGAACCATTCCCAAGCAATACCGCGTATACCAAAATATTTTAATTTAGTGAGGAGAATATCATGGTTAATGACATCGAAAGTAGCAATACTAGAAAAATAAGAATTAAATTAATTTACAATCAATTGACGATCAGTCAACTTGTTCTTATCTTTAAGAAAATAATTAGGATATTGGCATTTCCTTCTCTTTCCTAATTAATCATTAATAACTTCCCAAGTTTTAGACATATTATTCCTATTCTTCTGTAATAAATCACAATTTTGTTTTCTTTCTTACAGACTGTACAATTGAGTTTAATTTATTTCTATTTTTTTTCTATTTACATTCATTGCTGTCGTTTCTTTTCTGACAAAATGTTTTATATAATCTATACTTTTTATTAATCTTTTTTAACAGTAAAGGGGTTATCCAAGGTTTTCGTGGCAGTTTTCTTTTCTTCACTTTACGAACAACAAAGTTATGATCATACACAGTTTTAAATATGTTTAAAAATGAATTATCTGCCTCATCTACATCACAAGAAAAAATACTCTGAAATGAACTTAAATTTAAAGGATCCATTTTCCTTATGTGGAAAAATGAAGATGGTCTATGACAAGGACTAATAGAGAGGTTGGCTATTTGGAAAATAGGTAGATGGTCTGTTATCTCACTATAGAAAATACCAGAGTGAATGTCTTTAGTGACTACATTTGTCAAGATATTATCGATCAAAGTGACAGACTTCTTACGTATTCTTGTAGGTTTGTCAATTAATGGGCAAAATGACTTGTTATACATAATATTTACAAAATCATCAATGCATTGAAGCGAATTATATTTAGGTAGATCAATGTTATAATCTCCCATTTATATATATAAACTTATTTATTTTCTAAAGATATTTTTTCAAGACAAGCATTCATATTCTCATTGAAATCACAAATGGGTTTATTAAGGTCTCGGTAAATTATACCAACAATGATGTTTTTACTATTATCCAATCTGACTTCAATAAAAAGATATTCACAGAGAGTTACAGGTAAATAAATATCTTTCGAACTTTAGATTCAAATAAATCATTAACCAAGAGTGCAACCCCTCCACCTCTCCTACCTCGTCTGTCACTATGATAAAATGTTATCGTGAATCCAGGTTTCACTAAAACCATAATTATATAGAAAATTTCAAGTTAATTTAACTCATAAACTGATCAATAGCGTCAAAATTGTTATTCAAACTTCTAGAATTAAAGTGGAGAATGCTAAATTTATGTTTATAGTTATTAGTTAAATCTTGGCTCACATTAAAATCAACAGGTAGCCAGTACTTAATGGGATTATTAGATGTGAAAAAAAGTATCATCTGGATCAATATCATTAAGCGACCCATTTCCACCTGTATCAAGTCTTGTCGAAAACATATCAAAGTTCAATGGTTAAATCTATACGGAATGGGTACCAAGATAGCCGCCATACCTTATGACCTTTGTACGCCAGGCGTTATTCACCTGCGCCAATCCAATCTATGAGGGACATTTCATGCAATGGTTAAATCTAGACACCTGTGATGAGTGTGATCATGCACACTGTCGCTCATATAGTTGGAATATTTTTGTTTTACCCCAATTCATGGAATTATTTTAAAAATAATTTAAAATAATAGATCTAGATAATAGTATACATTCTCAGATTTTATTGAATAATAATTTGACAATGTGTATTTTGCGTGACTGCTAAAGCATGTGTATGCTACTATGCTTATCAACTAGGGGACTTGCACCCTTAAGTCATAAATGACAGTAATGAGGATTAATGCCCCACAAAAGGGCACTAATATAGCACATCTACACGGTTTTGAACCTGGGGCCTCACAGTAAAGGCCCGGTCACACAGCCTTTCGCGTCTGTATCGCGGGTAAAATTTCGCGATTTTTGTTTTGCCCGCGGTTGCCCGTGGTGGAAAATGTGCAAAATTGGCTTACCCGCGGTTTACCCGTGGTATGCCCGCGGAACAGACGCCGGCGACTGTTCCACGTCCTTATCGCGGGTGAAGCGCGGCGGTACCGCGGCCTACCACGCTTACACGCGGTACACACGCTAATGCACGTGATAACAACGCGGTACAGACGCGGAACAAACGTGCTATGACCGTGCTCCACCCGCGATTACCCGCTAAAATTTCGCGTCCAATTCCGCGTGTAACCACGTCTTAACCGCGGCCGTAGCACGTCCTAGCACGTTCGTTCCGCGTCTGTACCGCGTCTTTACCGCGTGTGTACCACGGTGTACCACGTGTACCACGTGTACCGCCCGCGATTACCCGCGGTCTAAATTTTTGGGCAGCCCAAAACTTTTTCGCGCGGCCAACCGCGTGTGAATTTCTTACCGCGTGTAACGACGGGTAAAGTACGGCTGTATCGCGTCTTTATCGCGACCTCAAAGCGTCCAACAGCGTCTGCTTCACGGGCAGAAATTTTTGGCCGTGATTCGGCCGCGATACGCCCGTGGAGGGCTGTGTGACCGGGCCTTTACGAGGCCATTGCTTTGTCACTGAACCATGACTTTACGCAGCGGGGGCTAGGGTAGGGGGCAGTTTCCATAAATAAAAAACAAACAAAGAAAATGCAATACATTTTCAATAATTTATTGCATTTTACCCCGGTTCCCAACATTAACAAATCCTCTGTGTGCCCATGCCTTGAGCCATAATGCATGGCCGTCCAGAGGATTTTTTAAACTATATGAGCGACAGTGTATATGGAAAGTCACAGAACATCAATCAATCAATCAATTTTTGTAACTGTTCACTTTGAAATCACTCTGTGACCGATTTGACTCTTAATTGAAAGACGTCTTAAGGGCAAGCCAGTCGGTGACGCAGTCCTACGTCAGCAAAATGACGCATCGTGATTAAATACGTGTTTGATGTTTGCATTGTTCATTCTGTGTCATAAAACTTGATACCAATAACAAGTTACAAGCTACTGTTATAAGCTACTGAAATCATGGCATCTGATTAGCTGAGAGCACATTTGTCATAGAAATTTAGCCGTTGTAGTTATAGATAACAAATTTTATGAAACGGGCCCCTGCATGGCCCTGTGCCATATCCTACGTCGGGTAAATTAATAGGGACTTAATTTGCACGTCGAGATAGTGGACTGCTACGTGTGACGTCCTTTTAATGCTAGGTGATGCTCTTTTAAGGCACTGCCAGTGCCTTAAAAGGACGTCAAACGTAGCAGTCGATTATGTCGACGTGCAAATCTAAAAGTCTCTAATGACGCATCCTGGTGTAAGAGACTTGATGTTATTTTTCATTCTGTGCCACATAGCGCGTCATAGTCGCCCTTTGACACCATCCTACATCGGGCAAATAGGGATTTTTAGATTTGCACAACGACAACGTGGATTGCTACGATCGACGTCTTTTTAATGCACTGCCTTGAATGGACGTCACACGTATCAGTCCACGCAAATCTAAAAGTCCCTATTGACACCTCACGCACAACAAGCATATTAAATTGAATCCAGATTGCATACATTTCACGCAAGTCTTCTGTTATCTGTTACAGCTGTGTACCCCATACTTTAGAAAACAACGATGATTACCGAGTTGATAACGACGTCGTATCTAACTACGACAGTCCTGGCGTGCATCGTGGGATACCTCGTAGTCCAACTGCTGCGTCGCAAACGATACAAGCTTCCACCTGGTCCAAAAGGTTGTCCCATCATCGGGTCCTACCTGACGCTAACATCGGGCAAGTATGAACTGCGGGACCTGCTAAACATGTGGGCCAAGGAGTACGGGGACCTCTACATGTTCAGCATGTTCGGCTCGCGGTTCGTCATCCTGAACAGCTACGATCTCGTCCACGAGGCGTTTCAGAGCCCCGACTTCAACGATCGTGTTCCTATTCTACCGTGCAACAGAGCTCTGAACAGACCTAATACAGGTGGGAACAGAGTGATGTCTGTCCAATTTCTAAACTCGTACTTATTAAAAACATAGTTAATACATGCAGCTGCAACCTCCCTATACTTTTTGTAAACTTGCAATATTCGGGCACCCGTCATCTGATATTTGGGAAACGAATCTTTGCGATTTTTGTATCTTATGTCCGATGTTTTGATTATGGAATTACACTGAACAGATAAAAAGGCAAAAACTGCATCAACTATGTCACTGGTATCAGAGTTTTTTAAACTATAATGTGATATTTGGGCATGACACATTAGTCTTCCCCCTCCCTCTAAAAAAACTACATATGGAGCTAAATCCACTTTGGGTACTTCTGAGTAAATCACCTTTTTTTTATTTCTCTACTTTCCCTTTAGCCATGGACTCAAATGTTGTTATATATTTTAAAGGTGTCATCCTGGACCAATAATATATGATGAGAAAAAAATCTACCAGTTTTTCCTGATTTTTACTAAATCTTTAGAATTTTTTTTTTCGTGGATTTAGCTCCTTTTGGAATGAAACATGATATTGTACCTGGAAAATTTCATAATTTTCTCAATTAAGTCACTGAAATTTATTCAAATTTCCTTTTAAATAATAATAGTGAAATCACAACTAAAAAAAGCTTTTGAAAAGAAAGTAAACAACATATCACATTTTCATTCCAAAAGGAGCTAAATCCGTTTCATTCCAAAAGGAGCTAAATCCATGTTTCATTCCAAAAGGAGCTAAATCCGCAAAATCTAAAAATTAAGTAAAAATCAGAAATAAGTGGTAGATTTTTTTCTTATCATATATTATTGGTCCAGGGCGACACCTTTAACATATATAACAACATGAAGGTACATTGCTAAAGGGAAAGTGGAGAAATAAAAAAGGTGATTTACTCAGAAGTACCCAAAGTGGATTTAGCTCCTTTTGGAATGAAACCGATTTGGATTTAGCTGCTTTTGGAATGAAACATGATATTGTACCTAAATTTTGTCATACTTCCTGGTGAAAGTTTCGAATGTGATATAGTGCATTTTGTCCCCATGTAGGAAATCATTATTTTAAGACAAATAACTTCATTTTGATAAAATATGGATTTAGCTCCTTTTGGAATCAAGCTCTTCATATACAAAACACAAAATGTAGTATAACTACTTTAAAGGGGCCCTCGCCCCTTTTATTCAAATTTGTATACACATTTCCTCATTCCATTGTGTTTTAAATTCCCCCTCTAAATTACATCTTTTTCTACTACCTCAAAATTTGTCATCTACAACACTGGCGTAGCAACCAAAGGGGGGGGGGGATATCATTGCTACCCTCAAACTTGTTATGGCTCAAAACCCCTTATTTTTTACAATTTTTTAAATAAGTGCCCTTCTCCCCTTGAATATGTGCCCCCTTTTCTTCTCACCATAAAATGTACTCCTAATTTAAAGCGACTAAGAGCATCTTTTTCTTCGATTTCACCTACAGTTATTATGATTTTGTTTCATATATAAAGATCTTCTAAGTCTTTCATCTTTAGGATTTATGTTCCTCTTTATAAGATGTAATTTTTTCGCATTGCTACTTCACAAATCTTTAAAAGTTTTGCTCGCTCGCTTCGCTCGTTCACGAATTAACATTCAGACCATCACACCCAACTGTAAAGTAAGATGCTTAGGCAGTATCTTGGACCATGTAAAGAGAGAAACAAATGACGAGATCATCCCTGACAATCTAATGACAACGTAGGGTATAATATGGCATACCAATATGTATAAATTGTATATTTTTGCTTTGAGGTTTCCCTTTTAGGTGCCCCTTTTTTCTTGAAAGTGCCCTTTTTGTAGGTCTCCCCCCCCCCCCCCCACTTTGAAAGTCGCTTCGCCGGCTCTTGTCCACGGTAAGAGGTGATTGTTAAATATCGAAGAACAAAACATGATCCCTCATGGCTATACTTTGCATATATGTCCACAATTTCCATTTGGTATTTTTTAAATTCATGATGAATTGCTTGTAAATTACTCTGAACAAAATGTCATAAAATGCACTAAAATAAGGCTGATTTTGCACGAGAGAGAATCTAGAATCCCAGAGCTTCCAGGGTCCTAGAACGAGCCCTGGACCCCGACCGAAAGGGACTTTGCCTATCGCTCTTGTTATGTGCGTTTCAGGGTGAGTGCTTCAACGCCCCCCTCTCCCACTTTAAAAGTGCTTCCTACTCATATTATCTACTATGTCTATTTTATCAGGAACCTATAATCTACAAGCACCTCATTTCCTAGGTTCCTCATATTTTACCTAATCTGACGTGTGAATTGAGTATTTATTTATTTATTTATTTATTTATTTCTAATCGTTTGACAGGGTAGCCCATTCACCAACAAGTAGTGGTCTTCCATGGGGCCCTGAATGAACATATTTACATCGTTTATAACATTTATACAGAACAGTTACAAAAATAATACTCGTTTGCAAAATAACCTAGTAAACAGTAATGTCATTAGGAAAATATTAATTAAGTCGCAATTATGTGAATAAGTCATGTTAATATTACAGAACATGCACGTAGTGTATGTTCGGCTGAGCCATTCACAAATTACAACTTTGTTTAAACAATCTCTTAAATGAATTGACAGAGGAAGCCGTTCTCAACAAATTATCTAGCTTATTCCATTCAAATATGAAAGAAACAATTGGGCTACACTTATAACAATCAGTGTGAAATCTAGGCACACGTATACATCCACTGTCTATTTGCCTTGTATGATGCTCATGTACATCATTACGATTGATTAAGCCTACCTGACGGTAAGAAGGTGCTAAGTTATGAACGCATATTATATCATCATAGCGCGACTTAACTCAAACCGCTTGTCTAGTGTCATCCATTTAAGCCGACGGTGCGTCATATTTCTTGTTCAATATTATTCTTGCGGCCCTCTTTTGAATTTTTTGCAGCTTAGTTGTATGAGAATGAAATCTGTTCGACCATACAACAGAGCAGTAATCTAATCGTGGCAACACTGTTATAAAGTAACTTTAAGGATTTTTGAGGCAAAAAACTCTTTGCTCTCTTTATCATGCTAATGTTTTTCTGGGTAAGTTTACTTACGTTTTCGATTTGTTTAGACCATTTCAATTCTTCATCTATCAAACAAAACTCCTAAGCATTTGGTGAATTGAACTCTTTTGATCAAATTGCCGTTTAATGAAATGGTGAAAGATTCAATTTCTTGAGATTAGCAGGAGAGCCTATTAACATGACACAAGTTTTTTCAGTGTTAAGAACAAGACGATTTTTTTTTTGACTCTGTTTAATGCAACAGTTAATTTTTCTTCCACAACAGTTGCATCATTTGCACTGACGGTAAGTGTCGTATCGTCAGCAGGCGCGCCGGAAGCAGTTTGGGATGGGGGGGGGGGCAAACATTCAAGGGGGCTCACCTTCCAGGGGCAGTGACGTAACGAGCAAAAACGTTTGGAAGGGGGGGGGCAGAAGAAATATCTGCATCACCCCCGTAAGCTCTGGGGTTTTAGACATTTAATTACGGTCAGATGAGCATCCAGGACCCCGCCTTAGGGCCCTTGGTGGGATTCCAGGAGGCAGAGCCCCCGGAAGCTCGGGGTTTTAGGTATTTAATTACGGTCAGATGAGCATACGAGGGACCGCCCTAGGGCCCTTGGTGGGGTCTGGGGGTTGAGCCCCCGTAAGCTCTGGGGTTTTAGACATTTAATTACGGTCAGATGAGCATCCAGGACCCCGCCTTAGAGCCCTTGGTGGGGTCCAGGGGGCAGAGCCCCCGGAAGCTCGGGGGTTTTAGGTATTTAATAACGGTCAGATGAGCATATTTAGATACCTTATTTGTGACACTGGCAGGCCACTAATTGGCAGAGAGTCCAGGGAGCAGAGCCCCCGGAAGCTCGGGGGTTTTAGGTATACGGTCAGATGAGCATACAGGGGACCACCTTAGGGCCCTTGGTGGGGTCAAGGGGGCAGAGCCCCCGGAAGCTCGAGGGTTTTAGGTATTTAATAACGGTCAGATGAGCATCCAGGGCCCCGCCTTAGGGCCCTTGGTGGGATTCCAGGGGGCAGAGCCCCCGGAAGCTCGGGGTTTTAGGTATTTAATTACGGTCAGATGAGCATCCAGGACCCCGCTTTAGGGCCCTTGGTGGGGTCCAGGGGGCAGAGCTCCCGGAAGCTCAGGGGTTTTAGGTATTTAATAACGGTCAGATGAGCATACAGGGGACCGCCTTAGGGCCCTTGGTGGGGTCTGGGGGCGGAGCCCCCGTAAGCTCTAGGGTCTTAGACATTTAATTACGGTCAGATGAGCATCCAGGGCCCCGCCTTAGGGCCCTTGTTATGGTCCAGGGGGCAGAGCCCCCGGAAGCTCGGGGGTTTTAGGTATTTAATTACGGTCAGATGAGCATACAAGGGACCGCCCTAGGGCCCTTGGTGGGGTCTGGGGGCGGAGCCCCCGTAAGCTCTAGGGTCTTAGACATTTAATTACGGTCAGATGAGCATCCAGGGCCCCGCCTTAGGGCCCTTGTTATTGTCCAGGGGGCAGAGCCCCCGTAAGCTCTGGGGTTTTAGGCATTTAATTACGGTCAGATGAGCATCCAGGGCCCCGCCTTAGGGCCCTTGTTAGGGTCCAGGGGGCAGAGCCCCCGGAAGCTCGGGGGTTTTAGGTATTTAATTACGGTCAGATGAGCATACAAGGGACCGCCCTAGGGCCCCTGGTGGGGTCTGGGGGTTGAGCCCCCGTAAGCTCTGGGGTTTTAGACATTTAATTACGGTCAGATGAGCATCCAGGACCCCGCCTTAGGGCCCTTGGTGGGGTCCAGGGGGCAGAGCTCCCGGAAGCTCAGGGGTTTTAGGTATTTAATAACGGTCAGATGAGCATACAGGGGACCGCCTTAGGGCCCTTGGTGGGGTCTGGGGGCGGAGCCCCCGTAAGCTCTAGGGTCTTAGACATTTAATTACGGTCAGATGAGCCTCCAGGGCCCCGCCTTAGGGCCCTTGTTAGGGTCCAGGGGGCAGAGCCCCCGGAAGCTCGGGGGTTTTAGGTATTTAATTACGGTCAGATGAGCATATTTTTATACCTCATTTGTGACATTAGCAGGTCACTTATTTTTTCTCTCTCTCTTTCTTTCTTTTTCTCTGTAACAAAATTTTTCAACAATTGAGGGTGGCACGAGTCCCCGAGCCCGGCCATTCTGCAGACCCTAACATAAAGGCTTCTAAATAAGCATATTTTTCGCCCGACTGTAAATTTGGGAATATCTAATTTTCCAACAAACGCATAAAAAGGTATGACTTACAAAAAAAATGAGAAAATATACCGGAAAATCATGTCATTTCAGCAACATTTGTAAATCACTGGTATCGAATAAAAAAAAGTACCCACCCCCTCCCCCCCCCCCCATCAGTACGCCAGCGTTCAGGGGCTCATAAGCTTCTCACCCCTATAAAAAAAACAGACACGCTTTCCCATTCTCTCGCAATATGTCCACGATATGCGCGTATCGCTATTATAAAAACCTCCATTGAATATAGGTAGCATGCGCAATGTTTAGGAAATTTAATTTCTGTTAACTTTCCTTTTCTTTAAATGGAATTTCATACGTCAATTAATTCAGGTTTTTATTATTGTTATGTTCTTTTGGGTTAAAAATACAAACCATCTTTACTCCTTTACTGCTTTTTTTTTTTTGAGGGGGGGGGGGCGTTTTTGGGGGCAAAAATGCGTTTTGCCCCCCCCCCCCCCCCACTTCCGGCGCCTATGATCGTCAGCATACATATCTATGATACCTTCAGGAGTACATTCAGGTAGACTATTAACATATATTGAAAATAGAAGGGGCCCAAGAAATGAACCTTGTGGCACATCTAATTTGATGGTTGATGGATGCGATATGGCTCCTTTGAATTGGGTCACTTGTTGTCGATTCCTCTAAATATGTTAAGAACAAGACGATTTTCCTTAATCCATGCCATGACTCTGTTTAATGCAACAGTTAATTTTTCTTCCACAACAGTTGCATCATTTGCACTGACGGTAAGTGTCGTATCGTCAGCATTATGATACCTTCAGGAGTACATTCAGGTAGACTATTAACATATATTGAAAATAGAAGGGGACCAAGAAATGAACCTTGTGGCACACCTAATTTGATGTTTGATGGATGCGACTTGGCTCCTTTGAATTGGGTCACTTGTTGTCGATCCCCTAAATATGATTTGAACCAATAAATAGTCCTATTACTACAACCTATACAAGCTAGTTTATGTAGAGTAGCTCATGGTCAACAGTATCAAAAGCCTTACGAAGATCTATGAAGGCAACTCCAGAAATTTCTTTGTTATCAATATTCAACGACCATTGATTTACAAGTTTTGCAAGGGCAGTAGCTGTTGAATGTTTAGGTCTAAAACCAGACTGATTAGGGTGTAATAATTGATTCTCGTCCAAGAATTCACTGAGTTGTTGGTGGACGGCCCTTTCTATAATTTTACTCACGATAGGTAATATTGAAATGGGGCGGTAATTATTCAAAAAGAAATATCTCCAGATTTGAATATTGGTACTACCCGAGCCTTTTTCCATTCACGTGGAACAACTCCTGTAGACAGGGATTTGTAACGTGCTTATATACCATGTGCATAATGATATCTATTTCATATATCTGTCTCTATTTACTGTAAAATGTGGAGGGAAAAATGGAATAACCCCCTCCAACACCCTCTCCTGTTCGGTTGCTTCGCTACCTCACGGGGTCACATTAAAGATGCCATCCAATTTTAAAACACCCCCTTGACGTACGCAACAGTAGAGGGTGACATTAAGATATTCATATGCTATATGATTAGAACTTTGAAGCCATATAAACAAACTTTTAAAAGGAATGTGTCGTAGAAGATTATGTAGATATAACCAGTAAAGTTCCGTAGTCAGGGATGAAGTATGTTACTCTTAAATCTATATTGCTTATTGAAGAATTACACAAATGATCTTCTTTACTCCATTGCAAGGACTCGGGTTAATCACAGGAAACGGTGACCTGTGGACAGAACAACGCAGTTTTGTCACTAAATATCTTCGCAATGTAAAACAACACAACAGCAACTTTGAGGATCTTGTGGCAGCTGAAGCGGCAAAACTCATCAAGAATTTCGCCAGTCAGGAAGGTGCCTTCTTCAATCCAATCACAGACATCTACGTCACAGTCTCCAACGTCATCACCGA
>JAVYIG010013057.1:0-49565 GCA_035222895.1 Strongylocentrotus droebachiensis | reverse complement strand
AGATCTATGAAAACCTTCGACCAAAATCCTAAATTAAATACAAAAACTGGAAAATTGAATGATAATTGGCATGGCAAAGCCGATCTGCGCTAACTTAAATGCAAAGTAAATGAATTCGAATGACAAACACGCGAATTTGGCCGGGAAATCCTATACCATGAGAGGGTCGCTATTCATAATACGACGAGAGAGTCGCTATCCATAATACGAAACGAGGGTCGGTATTCATAATACGAAATGAGGGTCGCTATTCATAATACGGGATGAGGGTCGTTATTCGGGAAGCTCCTTCGTTAGATTCTTTTAAATCCTCCCTTAAGACATTCCTTTTTAATTCTCCCTGTTAATCCTCCCTGTTAGTCTGTAGCTTTAATGTGTTTTTCACGGTAGATGTAATGTAATTGCCTTAATTTGAATTTGTAATGTTTTGCCCTAAAATTAATTGTATTCTATTGTATATATATGTATTGACTAGATGTATCTGTGCTTATGTATTTTGAATTAATTGTAGGTTGATTAGTATATATTAATTATAGTAATTGAATGTATTATTATCTAAGTAAAAATTTGTAAAGCGCTTTAGAAACATTGTAATAAGCGCTATAGAAATATAATGTATTATTATTCATAAAATAAAACAGGCCTAAGCAATATCCAGAATGCTCATAACAAAGGGAAATGTTGGACGGAGGACACCCACAAGGCGACACATGGCCTTGAATATTTGTCTAGTTTTTAAGTAGGTATATTTCACCTTTTATCTTTGACATCTCCCGCCCTTATGGTGACGCAAAAAAAGGGAAAACATGAACATATATAATCGTATCGTAATTTGACTTTCTTGTGGGAAATTTTGCCCCACACCACCCTGCCCCCGACTGATCTTATCCACGCTATGCCGATGCGACATTAAGTAGACCAAGCAGGCCCATTTTCATAATCATTCTATGCTCACTGTCTTCCACGAGTTTGAAATAGTGTCTTATTGTCGGGGTCATCTCGTAGGAGAGGTTGGTAATCATAAAGCATATATATATATTGTCTTACTTTTTCTTTTTTCCTGGACGAGGTGGTTTCCTTGTAAAGTATATCGTCTTGTCACCAAAGTTTGACTATCAGTTGAGGGGGGGGGGAAGATTTCGCACAAGGGGGACAAATTACGATAGGATTATGTGTGTGTTATGTTTCCCTTTTTGTCACCACTGGAGCGGGGGAATTATATTAGCTAGATTATGGGGATGTATGTATATAATTATCAAAGCTAAAAAGAAATAGGCCTATTTTCAAAAGACATAATACAGGGGACGCCACCGTTTGCATAATGCCCTACGATCGCAAAATCGTATCTTATTTGACTTAAAATCTTGAAAATATTACTTTCTTACATATGAGGAGGAACAAAAAAAATCGTGCAATATTGTATATTTACGAAAAGCTTGAATATTGTATGTAATCTAACTCCCTACAACCAGGGGGCGTCCCAAATGGGGTGTGGGGGTGCGACACCCCCGCCTGTCAGGATATTGTCGGCAAAATTGCGCTGCTGTCGGGAAAAATGAGAAAAGGGGGAGGGGAAAAAGGAGAGGGAAAGGGAAAGAAAAGAAAAGGAAAAGAAAGGAAAGAAAGGGAAGAGAAGAGGAGAAAGAAAGAGAAAAAGAGGAAGGAGAGGAAAGTAAGGAAAAGGAAGAAAAAGAGCAAAAGAAGAAGAAAAAAAAAAGACAAAAAGAAGACAAAAGAAACAGGGGATGAAAGAGAGAAAGAGATGGGGGATAAGAGCCTGAGAGAAGAGGGGTGAGTAAGAGAGAGGGGGTTTTGTTTGGTGGAGTCGCCACGTCGAGGGAGCAAGAAAGATACGCATAGATAATTTTGTTGCTGTGTCGGGTCCGCTGTGTCTGTATTCTTGCTCGATCCTCGTATACCCATATTTATGCAGCAGTTTGAAGTCGGTGAGATGTATTATATCGGTCAGCCGGCAACTTTTTTCCCTACGAATTGTGACTTTTTATCGGTTAAAGAAACATTCTTGAAAATTCAGACAATGATTAAGAGTCGGTACAACATATTGCTCCGTTTAGTCTCATTTTACAACGCCCCTATCTTCAGAGTCAGCAACCTAACATGTTAGCCTATGAAATGTTTTTTTTTAAATCGTTAAAAATTCATTTTTATCTAGACGAAAAGCACATCCAACCCGACGTACGTTGTTACTAGCTCTTTCATTGGAACCCTCATGTCTCATTGACTTTTGAAAGTTCACCCACCGTAATTTGATCAAAATAGGTTGCAAGCTCGTCATTGCCTTTAATACAAGTCGAACTTTGGACTCAGTTTGTCAAGCACACGAAGGATAAGAAGCATGAATTATCATAGATCACTTCTGCTTGGTTCATTTAAGTCAATTTCATCCAACCCCCCACCGTAATTTTTCATTTAGTAAAAGCAAACATGTTGCCGAGGTTTGCAAAAACATGAATATTCATGAACGTTCAGACAATACAGCCTTTTAGTACGTAATACCCCCTTCACATACACGGATTTTGCTTACGAGTCCTTACGGATCGCCAACTCGGAGTCGATCGCAAGCATCCGTAAATAACTCGCTGGTATCCGTAAATAACTCGTCACAACTCGCAACAACTCGTAGGCACTCTTGAGGATCCGTGAAAGGAGAGGCAATTTTTTTGACATGTCAAAAATCTTCTTACGAGTGTCCACGGATTGATTTGTCCGTAAATAGCTCGTAAATAGCTTGTGACAATCCGTAACCATCCGTAAACCGCTCGCAACAACACGTACCCATCCCTAAACTGCTCGCAAGTATCCGTTAATGACTCGTAACAGATTTTTGTAACGATTCGTTACGGTTATTTTACGATTTGTTTACGGATTATTTACGGATTATTGCGAGCAGTTTAAGAATAGTTGCGTGTGCTTACGTGTCGTTTACGATTTTATTCGGGTCATTTTACGATGGCTTTACGGATTGATACGGGTTATTACGAGCATTTTACATGTAGTTACGAGTACTTTACGAATAGATACGTATACTTTACGTATGCTTACGAACTGCTTACGATTTGGGGAAAAGTATAAAAGCTGCAAATTCGAACACTTTATTTTCAGTTGTTATTTTTTGGCTACAAATCGTAAGGACTCGTAAATACTCGTAACTTACTCGTAACTATTCGTAACAACACGTAAACAGGTAGTAACTAACACGTTAGTTGCTCGTTGTTATCCGTGACAACTCGTAACAAATCGTGGACTGTTGCCGTAAATACATCGTAATAACTCGTAATAATCCGTAATAAACCGCAAACAGCTCGTAATAACTCTTAAACCGGTCGTAAAAGTGGCCAAATCGTAAAGATCCGTGAATTTGTGCGATCCGTAGGACTCGTAAGAATAATCCGTGTATGTGAAGGGGGTATAACGTATAATGAATGGGAATGGGCGATCGAAAAAGAGACAACCGGAGCCATATGCGAATCGTCTTCAATGTCTAATAAATGAATGAAACGTCAAAGCTTCCGCGCTTCACGCGGGGAGAGAGGGGGGAACTGTAAAATAGTTTAGCTCATGGCCCCGGATTTATAGGTTTAAATTTGTACACATTGGGACATTGGCATTAATATTTTTGTCGGTATTCGGTGGCCTCCCCACGCCCCCCTCCCCCACTGAAAAAGGTCTAGCGACGCCCCTGCCTACAACCCCATTTTTGTCGCTTCCTTCCTTTGCTAAAGGTAAGGGACATGATATATCAACCCCTTGATGGCAACACTGCTACACCCTAACCGCACCCCCGTGAAACACAAACAGGCTACGCCATCTATGAACTACTTGGACGAGAATTGTCGGTCATATGTACTTGTACCACGAAAATACTGCAGGGAGGGTAGGCCGAATAGTCGGACTAATTAAGGAGGGGGGGGGGGGGCACGCCTTCTTTTTTTTGTTCAAAAATGTTTTCAATAGATGTTTTCTACAAATATTCGGGGCCATGTGCCCCCCCCCCCCCTCTCCTCCCGCCTACGCCACAGCCGTTGGGTGTCCCCTATCCATTTTTTCGCTTTCTTATTAACATTTTGTTTATTGCTTATTTCATTTTCATTTTTTATGAATAGCAACCCTTAACCCTTATTATGAATAGCGAACCTCATTTCGCGTTATGAATAGCGACCCTCATTCCGTTTATTAATAGCGAACTTCTACTCCTACTATGAATAGCGACCCTCATTCCGTTTTATGAATAGCGAGCCTCTACTCCTATTATGAACAGCGACCTTCTTCTCGTATTAGGAATAGCGACCCTCTACTCCTATTATGAATAGCGAAGCTCTCGTCGTATTATGAATACCGACCATCATTTCGTATTATGAATAGCGACCCTCTTCTCGAGTTATGAATAGCGACCCTCTACTCCTATTATGAAAAGCGACCCTCATTTCGTATTATGAATAGCGACCCTCATATCGTATTATGAATAGCGAACCTCTTCTCGTATTATGAATATCGACCCTCTCCTCCTATTATGGAAAGCGACCTTCATTTCATATTATGAATAGCAAACCTCTTCTCGTTTTATGAATAGCGACCCTTTACTCCTATTATGGATAGCAACCCTCATTTTATATTATAAAAAGCGACCCTCATTTCGTGTTATGAATAGCGACCCTCATATCGTATTATGAATAGCGAACCTCTTCCCGTATTATGAATAGCGACCCTCTACTCCTATTATGGATAGCGACCTTCATTTCATATTGTGAATAGCAACCTCATCTCGTATTATGAATAGCGACCCTCATATCGTATTATGAATAGCGAACCTCTTCTCGTATTATGAATAACGACCTTCATTTCATATTATGAATAGCAAACCTCTTCTCGTATTATGGATAGAGACCCTCATTTCATATTATGAATAGCGAACCTCTTCTCGTATTATGAATAGCGAACCTCATTTCGTATCCTGAATAGTGACCCTATTATGAATAGCGACCCTCTATTCCTATTATGAATAGCGAACCTCTACTCCTATTATGAATAGCGACCCTCTATTCCTATTATGAATAGCGACCCTCATTCTGCATTATGAATAGCGACCCTCATTTCGTATTATAAATAGCGACCCTAATTTTGTATTATGAATAGCGACCCTCTTCTAATTTTATGAATACCGACCCTCTTCTTTGATTATGAATAGCGGTCCTTATGAATAATGACCCTCTTGTCCAATTATGAAAAGCGGACCTTATGAATAGTGGTCCTTAATGAAAAGCGGACCTTATGAATAGCGGACCTTATGAATAACGGTCTTTATGAATAGCGACATTGACCCGTCGATGTAGCCTCACATCTCAGTCTTACATCAAAAATATAAACAAATACGAGACCAGGGCCCGGTTTTCATAACACAGATAAACTTTCTCCTAATAAGCGGAGGGCCAAAGTTAAATATCCTGCTTAATTTTTGAGTTGCCTCCTATTATTACACAAGCTAAGCACATCTTGTTTATTCGAAATATTTTATCATAAAACACAATATTTCAGAGGTGTTAATTTTTTTAATTGGTAGGAGTCGACCCTAAATCTAGCCTTTAAACAAGGCCACTTGTCTGATAGACGCCGAGCGACTAAAACGAGACTAATCGCGAAAACCCAAGTGAACGAGAGAGCGAGAAGCCCTTCCTAATGGCCTTTATCAATCTGATTTGGATTTCTTATGTTAACCCTTGTTTCCGACTAGAATTCGCTCCAGAAAATGGAGCGTTCAATCAGCGAACGTATCCTCGCACGACGTCAGCATATAGTATCCATCACACACACACACACACACACACAGTAAACTCTACGTAGTGCGAACATGGACCTACATGCTATGAACTATTACGTACGTGCTAACAGTGGCGGATCCAGGGCCCCCCCCCTTGAGAAACCCCCCCCCCCCCCTGGCGCTCAAGGGGGGGGGGGGGGGGTGCAAATTGAAAAATTTTCGAGGACCAAAAAAAAAAAATGTGCTCACTACCCCCCCCCCCCCCCCCCCCCCCCCCTCGCCGTTCTGATTGGTCAATAAATCCAAAGTAGGCGTATTGGCATGCTAATATGTATCTATGAATAATTCATGCGGAGCAGTGAAACCCACTTTCCAAAAGGCCTCGTGACATTCGTCACTCGGTCGCGCGTTCACTCCGGGTGTCTAGACTCATCTCAGCCGCTTAGCTAGAGTCACGAGGCCTTGTCAAAAGGCTACCCTAAATCGAAAGGGGCGTCCAAAAAAGCGGCCCATTTGAAGGAGAATAATATTTTTAAATTATATTTCAAGGAAACCGTGCACCACCATGAAGTTGGTATCAGATGGAAAGTAATTAAATAATCTACATTTTGACAACAGTTTCAATGTAATTGGGACTAAATAATTTCGTAATCCTAAGTAAAAAACATGTTTGTAGGTTTTTATCTTGTAATTAATATTAATATATTGTTAATATCTTGTAATAAATATCTTAACTTATCCAGTATATCCAAATAGGGTTGATTCTTTTTTTTTACTGTAGGTTATATTATGATGAACTCTATTTATGTTCCAGTCTTTCCAGATTCATTTTCAATAATAATATATACACATGCTGTTGTTGCAATATCATCTATACCATTCTGTTCATAATGTTTATTTTGGAAGCCTACCAGTACTTTGCTTATTAAAATTCACACTGTATTTTTTCAAATCCTTTGCATGCCTGCTCTTGATCAGGATGATGCCTACATGTACCTTGCCAGTTATACTCAATTTCATAAAATAATATTCTTGAATGCTATGTTCATTTCATGCAAGTTATGTAATAATGGTTTTTAGGATTATATTTGTGCTGAATGTTCAGAATTGAGGAGGTATAGATTGTTTGTAAATTGTAAATTGTAGCGTTTTTTAATATTTTCTTTAAATCATTTTTAAATTAACTTTTTTTTTATATTCAATTTTTATTCCATCTTATTTTGTCATCTTCCCTCTTTTATCATGTGCAATATTTTATGTAAAGAATTTGGAATTATGTACTGGGAGTAGCATGTGTGGGGGCACATGCCTCCGGGCAACAGTGATGAACTTCACTTTTGTGCACTCTGACCCACTTGCTGCTCCCTTATCTCTTTGTTTGTTAATCCTTATTATGTACTTGTCTCTTGCTATGCTGTATTGTATTTGTGCTTTTTATATATGAATGGTCGAATAAATAATAATAATAATAATAATAATATATATATATATATATATATATACATAGTAGAAAGTACATATCAATTCGCAACTCCAGATGAAACTACACGAGGGGCATGGATTAAACTTCACAAGGGCTTTCGAATTTTATTTCTCCAATCACTTCACCTGATTAGATTAAATTCAAAAGAGCTTGTAAAGTTAAATCCAAACCTCTCGTGTATTTCATCTAGCATTGTGAATTAATATACATGTTTCAAACTATTTTCACTCTGCATCTCGTTGGAGATTGTTCATATTTAGCATTATCAATATATATGTATGTATGTTTGTATGTATGTATAATTTCTCTCTTTCTCCTTCCTCTCTCTCTCTCTCTCTCTCTTCTCTATACCTCCTCCGCCTCTCTATCCTTCTCTCTCACTCTCTCTCTCTCTCTCTCTCTCTTTCTCAATCTTTCTCTTATCCTCATCCTCCCCTCTCCCGTTGATTTCGTCCCACAACACTTCCATATCTCAACTCCATCTCCTTTTCATCGTATATTTCATCCTCTTTATCAGACTCTTGTATTCATCTAAAATCCTCTCTTGCTGTTTGTTCCATTATCAACTGACGTTTTGTCGCTTTGTCACTTTGAGCTGTAACATGACGTATTTTGTATCAGTCCAGTGTATGTGTATTTTTTCCTTCTATACGCGTCAAGCCTCCCTTTGGAAGATGTTCATTTTTCTTTTCCGTATTGAATGATTTATAGAACCTTCTTTCGCGTCATTTATTTCCATGATTCTGGATTATTTACTTCCGTATTACTTAAAGAAATGTTAACGTCTTGTAAAATGTTTTATGCTTGTTTAATTTGGCATGGAATCTGAATAAAAACAGGCAACCAACAAACACAAAATAAAAATAAAATGAAGGCCGTTGATCTCACCCCGTCTTTCGGATGGTGACGTTAAATGACGGTCCCAAAAGGTAAATAATCATATCTGATTGTTACACGTCTGTAAAAACCCAATTAAACACACACACACACACACGCACACACTTACCCCCACACCACTTCCAAATAAAACGATTGCAACATGTCTGATTATGTGTGATTCAAAGGAAATTTAATCACTAATTCGACATTCAAAGAGAATAAAAGCATCATCGTCATTGTCCAGTGAAGACTAAAAGTCTATCGTTCAGATTAATAGTCAATATTTGAAAGAGAGGTTGGCGTGTGAATTTGTTATCGTTGTTCTGGTCGGTTGGAGATGCGTTTTTCACCGTCGTTGCATCGCCATCTTTATGCGTTAGAGTTCAAATGAGAAAAAAAAGCATGACCGTCATTATCCATATCCATTGAAGACTACAAATGGATCGTTCAGGTAAATAGTCAATATAAGAGTTTGAAAAAGATTGGCGTTTGAATTGTTGGCTGAAGATGCGTTTTTCACCGTTGTTGCATCGTCATTGTTAGAGTTTAAATTAGGAGGAGGACCGTTCAATGCAGTATTAATTAGAAGTGAGCATTTTTGAAAACTTCCTTTGTCCAGTCTTTTATTGTATTCTCTGAAAGAGAGAGTTTTTTCATGAGAGTTTAGTAAAGTTCTTAGGAGCACTCGGGAGAAGGCCTGTGAACCAGTCCTTTGGCTGTAGTTGTGATGGACAGTGTTGTAGTGCTTTCGTATATATTTCCACAGCAAGAGAAAGACGGCATTTTACGTGGGTAATGACGTGGTGAGAGTCAGCTTGGAAAACCCGGGAGTGGCAGTTTAGTTTATAGAATGGATGATCGACAACGTTCTCTGAAATGAATGCGAGGTTGATGCAGTGGCGTAGACCCCTCTCTCAATCTCTCCCTCTCTTCCAGGAAGTCTAATGGTTGGAAGGCATGATCTTGCACATGTAGGGCAATTTCCTGTCGCAGCTTACCGATACCATTGTGGCTGTACGTCCGTTCATCTTCACGGCGACACAATGGCCTTTCGACAGGCTGCTTGGGCAGCTACCGGGGAATGCATGTTTGCTACTCTTGGACTTAAGAATACCGTTTCTGTAGTAGAGATTCCCACTCTTTATTTTTTCAGCCCCTGTCCAGAAGAGATCACCATTCTTGATGCAGGCGTCTTCGTAGGCTGGTATGATTGCTTCCTCCCATTCATTAGTTGACAGATAGGACACAAGAAAGCATTGAAAGCCCCTGCCGGAGCATATCTCTTCATCAAGCGGCCTGCAAGCTTGAGTGGCGTCCTCAAAACTCAGTGGCTGGGGAAAGTACTTGTACATCATAGTCAAAGCGTTACGCCATCCCGGTGCAGCGTCGTTCCTGCAGTCTAACTTCGGATTGTACGTTGGTTTGCATTGTGCCATTGCCATTGCTGCCAACCCACAAGCAAGAGCAGCGAACATCAACAAATTGGTCGCCATTGTAGAATTGACTGCCACAAATGATGAACTCATACAAATTTCCCAGTACTTATACACATGAACGTCGATACCGCCAGGGTGTTCTCCATGGGTTAAGCAAGCCACGCCCACAATGTCTACCTAAATGGACGTGATTGTTTCTGCCATGACAGTAAGTGTGATGAAACTACCTACTTTGTCTGGTGACGTGCATCGAAGACAAAATAAAAAGGTGTGTCGATGTGGCCTCATATGTCAGTCTTACATCACAAATATAAAAAATTACGAGACCAGGGCCCGGTTTTCATAACACAGATAAACTTTCTCCTAATAAGCGGAGGGCCAATTAAAATCAAATATCCTGCTTAATTTTTGAGTTGCCTCCTATTATTACACAAGCTAAGCACATCTTGTTTATTCGAAATATTTTATCATAAAACACAATAATTCAGAGGTGTTAATTTTTTTTTAAATTTGTAGCAGTAGCCCCTTAATCGAAAGGGGCGTCAAAAAAGCGGCCCATTCGAAGGAGAATAGTATTATATTTCGAGGAAACCGTGCACCACCATGAGGTTGGTATCATATGAAAAGCAATTAAATTATCTATGTTTTGATAACAGTTTCAATGTAATTGGGACTAAATAACTTCGAAATCCGAAGTAAAAAACTTGATTTTTTTTTTTATTGAATAAAAAAACATTATTTTAATATTTATATCAAAATCAAATACGTGTCTCTTTTCTTAACTTTCAAGGAATTAGCCCATGTATAATAACAATTAGGCAAGGAAAGGCATACATATCTTTTCACGATATAGATTTTTATATCAAGAAACAGTTTAATTTCAATGGTGAAATGGGTCTAGCTATCAAATGTTTGAAGGGCTTTACTATGACAATTATCATGTAGATCTAGTATTCCATGAGTTGTGAATCTGTCTGGTTGCAAGGGAAATCGATTTAAATGGCACTACGAGGGTGTCGATACTGCTAAAATCGAAGTTTCAAACCAAATCCCAGTACTTCTATTCCCATTCAAATAACAATTTGTTTGAATCCACAAGGGTTAGACTTGCATTTTGTGTCCCAATGACCCAACCTCAGCATTTTAATCTCAAAGACAACAAATGTCATAACGGCTATTTGTCAAACCAGTTGAGGCGTGGCTCGGGGCACTCGTATTTATTTTTAAAAAGTTCATTTTCTGAGGCAAAATGATTATGAACACCCAAACTTCTTATAGAGTGGTGAAGTGTGACGTCATCAAAAATCTATTTTTAGAATTTCTCAATTTTTTCTTCATATTCCGAAAGAACATCAAAAATAATGTCCAAATGTCGAAAACCAATTGAATATGTCCAGTATTGGCTGAGATATGACCATCTGAATGAATATATGTCCTATGGGAACTCAGTGTTATATGCTCTGGCTCCTAACATTAGGAGCCAGAGCATATAACACTGAGTTCCTATGGGGAGTATATTTATTCGGATGGTCATATCTCAGCCAATACTTAACATATTCAATTGGTTTTCGACATTTGGACATTATTTTTGATGTTCTTTCGGAATATGAAGAAAAAATTGAGAAATTCTAAAAATAGATTTGTATGACGTCACAGCTTCGGTACTCTATACCATTGCGTTCATTACTCTTAACATGAAGGAAGATTGACAACTCCGAAAGCTTAGCGCATTGCCCCGAAAGGGTGGGCGTGGGGAATGAATTTCCAATTTTCATTCTGCATTTTTCCCGCACGGGAATTACTCTGGCCCTCTTTTGGTTCTGAAAAGGAGATATTCTCAAACCAGTGTTTTACCCCTATTTTTTTTCTTCAATTTTATTATTTTCATTATTTTCCCCGAAACTCTGCCCCTGAATGTTTCCTTAGGATATGCGTATCTTTTTGTGTTGTTAGCCAGCGGAAGCCCCTTGTAAAAAAAAGTAACTGCAGATGCGTCAATTCAGAGAGAGAGAGAGAGAGAGAGAGAAAGAAAGAGATATTAGAAAGAGAGAGAGAGAGAGAGAGAGGAGGTGATGAGTGGTTGACACCACGCCAACTCAAAAGCTTGATAAACATTTTATCATAGAAATTGACGAAAAATCTTCAAAAAACAAATGAGTGATTTTGCCCCTTTTCTCTTACTGAATATTCAATGATCTGGTCATGAAATTCAAATTCTAGGGATTCGTTTGCATGAACTACTATGCCATTTTCTAATTTACTTAAACGCTGTCTTTATCTTTTGTTTAAAACAAAAAACAAAACAATTTTGTGCATCATACCACGCCCCTGGTGATTAAAATCTCAAACGTTCATCCCACATCCATCTCCATAATATGCAGTGTATTCATGTCTATGCCTTAATTTGCAGTGGACTATTAGGCTATTATTATTATTATTATTATTATTATTATTATTATAAATAATAATAATAACAAAATTTACAATGCGCACATATCTACCCCAAGGGATGTTGAAGGCGCCTAACAAGGTGAATGCGATGTACATTACACACATGAAAGTACTTGGGAAGTTACACAGAACGAAATTATAAAATATAATAAATCATAATTAAACAACGTTAATTACATCAGATTCTGTAATACATTACATCTTAACAAGAAATTCAGACATTGCCTATGCTGCATTTATCCATCATTTTTCTTCGAAATTATGAACTTCTTTGCATTATAATCACACATCGGTGGATAAAATCTCAAACTATTAATGATGTGGGAAAGGACTCTTTCCCCAACTGACATGTATTTCTTATATATATCCAACGATATTTGAAGAAAGAAAAAAAAAACATTCCCACATTTCCTGAAAACTATAAAGTATAGAAGAAGTGCTATTAATTGCGCCAACACTCCTAATCATTTGAACTGTCTGCACTACTAAATTGTCCAGACACTATGGTCCAGTTGATAACGAGATACTGGGCAAAACTAGGGGGATCCACACCAAAAAACAAATTTTCAGGCTCAACATTTATATTTTACACACAACATAACTCAATGAAATTTTTGTCAACAAGGAGAATTTTTAATTGTCTATGATTTGACACCAAACCTATGGTGGTACAAGGTATTACTTTAAAGTTATCTTTAAAACCCAATTTAAACACACCAAACGCATCCTCCGTACACTAATACACGAATATGCATACAGTTAATATACATATTAAGGGCAAACGTTTAGTTTTGGTGGAAATTAAGTAATGAACTTTAATTGCTATAACTTTCAGTGAAGTCTCTCCTTTGCACAAGATATTGTCCTTCAATAACATTGAAATTGATATAAAAATTTAGATAATTTAATTTTCGTTCAATTGACTCCAAATACGTGGTGGTTCAAGGTTTTCTTGACATATTATTTACAAAATTCTTTTTTCATCAAAAGGTCCTCTTCTTTGCACGCCCTATCCGAGTTAGGGGTGACTATTACATATCAAAATAACGCCTCTGAAAATACTGTGTGTCATGATAAAATCTTTCGAATGAACAAGGGGTGCTTAGTCTGTGTGGTAGTGGTAGGCAAATCCCTCTTTTCTGACTTTAGCCCTCCACGTAAAAGATTGATTCAAAGTTTGTAGGACATACAAACTACTTGTTTTTACTGGAACGCAGCATCTTTTCTGGTTTATACATTTGTACTAAAGGGAAAGTCCACTCTGATATCAAGTTGGTTATAAGAGAAGCAGAAAAATGGGAGTATAGTCAACTGCAAAATGCAACTACACGTTCCATGATTACCAAACCATAAAGAATCCAGTTAGAAATAAACCCACATATTATTTATATGTTTTTCTTTTTTTCATCGTACATTTTCGTAAACATAATATGGTTTGATACAATATTTTTAAGTGTATATACTTTTATATAGATAATAAACGAAATTAAACAAATATATTGAATGCATAATTAACATACATTAGATGCAGGAGGGCTACAGAAATAAGCAAAGTAGCTTGACGTGCCCGCAGCCCTCAACTTAGATACAACAATACAAATTTTTAAAAAAGAGTGTGACTTGCGGAGAAGAAAAGGAAAGGGGAGAGACGGATTCATATATAATAATTCTATTTCATTTCTTCACGTTTGTTGAACGAAGTTATTACCTCTGTAGGACTGTTCAAATTTTTTGTATCGTATAATGTCGAAGTGCATCATCTATTCATGTCCAGCAATCAACATAGGTTTGTTCAAAATACAGTCAAACCTGCTTTAGTGACCACCTGTCTACAAAGACCACATATTTTTGTTCCCCTTGGGCGGTCACCGTACTATAGACAGGTTTGACTGTACAAGTTAAATAAACAACACGTTTGTTCATCATATCTATAGCAGATAGGCATTTAAACTGAAACGTGATGGCTCAGAGAGGAGAAAAAAACAAATAAAATAAATCAAATCTATCCAGTTGTACTTATGTCAAGACGTGTATTTGGATGCTATATATTTACTTGTTGATTTATTAAGAGAGATAAAATAACCAAAAATCACAACAGCATGAACGTGAAGACGTACTCCATTTATTTCTTGTCTGCGTGGGCGGATTCGTGTGGGTAGGTAGGTGTGCATGTGAAACGAGAATCTCTCTCACTCTCTCTCTCTCTCTCTCTCTCTCTCTCTCTTTCTCACACACACTCTCTCTCTCTCTCTCTCTCTCCAGTATCTGTTTAACCCTCGACGACATCTGCTATACAAACTTGACGGATAGAATAAAGAACATTTTGTCCCTAAATATTCCCCTTTGACACCCAAACTAATAGATAGTGATAATAGGATGGAAATTCCTATAGTCTCATGACGCAACTGGTGTGACGCATGGCAAAATTGTGGGCATTATATAAAGTCTGATTGGTGATCGCTAAAATGCAAATTGGCAACTCCGTGACGTACCATTTGTGCATCTCCTCCATTTTTTCTATTCGTGTAATTTCTTGAATTTCTATTATTCCAAAGAAAGACCTTAGGACTTTATATACAGTATATTATAAGACAAATGATTCGTTTGCTTGTTTGATAGTTTTTTCTTTTTCTAAACAGATACTCTCAATGGAAACGGTCGTTTTTTCCATCAACAACCAACAAAAGTGAAATTTATGGAATTTCACTGCATAAACAGTTGGGGAGATATTCAAAATCTACGTCACAGTGTTGCCCATCAGCGTTTTATCGACTTTATTACAACTTTATGAAATTGTATCTTTCTTATCGCTCATGGGATTTTGCTTTAAACAATCATACTGTATAGGTGGTTAATTATTTCTCCCATTTTCATTTTTTTGAAAGACCCCCGGCTCCCCTCCACCAAGCTTTAGGGGTCATGGATAATATCCCTGCATTCTTTTTCGATGTCGTGAATAGTAATTACATTCATAATCAACTTTTGGAACAACTAATGAAAAAATGTTGTGATGGAGAAATATGCTTTTAAATAACCCATTTATGATTGTAAATAAAATTGTTTAATGTTCTTTGTAATATACCCTGGAGGACTTGGGAGGGGGTAGCGGAAGGGGTTGGAGGATGGACAGGGTGGCGGGAGGGGTAGTGAGGTGAGGGAGGATCGATAAGGGGGATAGTGCATGGTAAATTAATATGATTGAAAATTGATATTGTACGTAAATTGATATGATTTTTTTTTTGCTTTTGGACCCCATGTAAAACAGGACCATTTTCAAAATGGTCCTGAAGGGGTTATCCAACCGTTTGTCTTTACATTACAAATTTACCTACTTTCTTATCATGTGGAATGTGCTTTATATGTACGTTTTTAAAACGTGTAGGTATATGGATTTCGGAAATATAAAAAAAGAAAAACAACTATGCATTCAGCCCACAAAGTTATCTTTGTGAGAATCTATATTATGTAGTCTTTCACAAATTGACATATTAAGTTATAATTTCTTTCTTTACATACAATTTAATTCTCCCCCATCCCCTTTCCCCAACGCGCCATTTTCTCTTTTTCCCTTTTTCTCTTTCTCTCTTTCTTACACACACACACTCTCTCTCTCTCTCTCTCTCTCTCTCTTTCTCTCTCTCTCTCTCTCTCTCTGTCTCTCTCTCTCTCTGTCTCTCTCTCTCTCTCTCTCTATATATATACATAGTAGAAAATACATATCAATTCGCAACTCCAGATGAAACTACACGAGAGGCATGGATTGAACTTCACAAGGGCTTTCGAATTTTATTTGTCC
The DNA here is from genome assembly GCA_035222895.1 of Strongylocentrotus droebachiensis. NCBI lineage: Eukaryota > Metazoa > Echinodermata > Echinoidea > Camarodonta > Strongylocentrotidae > Strongylocentrotus > Strongylocentrotus droebachiensis. The sequence goes on along the minus strand of JAVYIG010013057.1, from coordinate 33,744 downwards.
AATCACTTCACCTGATTAGATTAAATTCAAAAGAGCTTGTAAAGTTAAATCCAAACCCCTCGTATATTTCATTTAGCATTGTGAATTAATATACATGTTTAAAACTATTTTCACACTGCATCTCGTTGGAGATTGTTCATATTTAGCATTATATACCTCATTTGAAGATTCTTTACTAATCCTGTCTTCTGATTGGTTGAAAATGCAGTCATGTTCTTAACCATGCCCGCTAATTGAAATTCATAGTAATTTTTCCCGGCTCTACCGGTTTATATCCATTTTTCATAGCACTTTTTCCATGGCTGTGAAACGTGACGTCATTTTGCCGCGATCCCCATTTTGGTTTACGTGTTACCGTATAGACCTAAGTTTCTTTTGTGCGATGACCGATGCGCGATACCGTTAACGGTGTTTGAGTGCAATTCGATTTTGGTCGCTGCATTCAGGCGACGAATCTACCAATCCACGCAGCGCAGACATCGAACTCAATTGAGTTCGTTGAGCGCAGACGACCGATCGCCATTTTGTGTACTAGTCTCGATCGCAAAATACTGGGGGGTTTTTTTCCAATTTTTTGTCAATAAAGAGGCAAAATGGAGGACACAGCTATGCCAAGATTTAAACTTATGGATGAAACTCAGCTGCAAGACTAAATCGATTCTGCTGATAGCAAAAATACGAAGTATGCAGTAAAATACGGCATTAAAATATTTGAAGAGTTCTTGCGAAATGTCAACACGGACCTCGGAGATGTAAACAGACTTCCGAATGCAGACCTGGACAAGATCCTTCAAAAATTCTATGCGGGTTGCAGGCAGAAGAACGGCGATTATTACAGCAAGAAATCAATGCTAACGATCAGATTCGGACTTCAGCGTCACTTTCTCAATACTAAATCTGTGGACATTATCAAGCATGAAGACTTTACAAATTCGTCAAGAATTTTCAAGTGTTTTTCAGCAACGCTTAAACAGCAAGGGAAAGGATTTGTGAAACACAAATCACCGATCTCACAAGAACTTGAAGAAGACATGGCGAAAATTCAAGATTCGCTTGATTTGGACGATCCACAAGGCCTTCAAGATAAGGTATTTATAGATGTCATGTTGTATTTGTGCAATCGTGGGAGGGAGAATTTGCGTGAAATGACAGTCGACAGCTTTGACATTTGTGAGGATGGGGGAAAATGCTACATAGCTCTCAAAGATACACTCACTAAGAACAATCGATTCTGCTGATAGCAAAAATACGAAGTAGAGTCTATGCAGTAAAATACGGCATTAAAATATTTCCTTTTTTTCGGTATATAAAATATATATTGACTGCTTTTAATATTCGAGGCATAGTTGTTTCTATAGGGTCTCGGGAAACTCACAACCTGCTATGACCCCGCGGCGCAAGCGCCTTGGGGTCATAGCAGGTAGTGAGTTTCCCTTGACCCTATAGAAACCACTATGCCTCTCAAAGCAGTCAATATATCCTTATTATCAATATATATGTATGTATGTATGTTTGTATGTATGTATAATTTCTCTCTTTCTCCCTCCTCTCTCTCTCTCTCTCTCTCTCTTCTCTCTACCTCCTCCGCCTCTATACCCTTCTCTCTCACTCTCTCTCTATCTCTCTCTCTTTCTCTCTCTCTCTCTCTCCCACTCTCTCTTTCAATCTTTCTCTTATCCTCATCCTCCCCTCTCCCATTGATTTCGTCCCACAACACTTCCATATCTCAAATCCATCTCTTTTTCATCGTATATTTCATCCTCTTTATCAGACTCTTGTATTCATCTAAAATCCTCTCTCACTATTTGCTTCATTATCAACACACGTTTTGCCGCTTTGCCACTTTGTGCTGTAACATGTTGTACTTTGTTTCATTTTCTTTTTGTCTTAGTCCAGTGTATGTGTATTTTTTTCCTTTTGTATATTAAGTCAGTAATTCAATTAATTCAGTGAACCTACACGCATCAAGCCTGCCTTTGGAAGAAGTTTATTTTCTTTTCCGTATTGAATGATTTACATAACCTTCTTTCACGTTAAAGGTCGGTCCCCAGACGTAAATAATCATATCTGATTGATACACGTCTGTAAAAACCCAATTACACACACACACACACACTTACCCCCACACCACTTCCTAATAAAACGATTTCACCATGTCTGATTATGTGTGATTTAAAGGAAATTTAATCACTAATAAATACATCTTTATCGACTCGACATTCAAAGAAGAAAAAAGCATCATCGTCATTGTCCAGTGAAGACTATAGTATCGTTCAGATTAATAGTCAATATTTGAAAAAGAGATTGGCCTGTGAATTTTTCATCATTGTACCGGACGGTTGGAGATGCGTCTTTCACCGTCGTTGCATCGCCATCGTTAAGCGTTAGAGTTCAAATGAGGAAGAAAAAAGCATCATTGTCATTATCCATATCCATTGAAGACTAAAAGTCTATCGTTCAGGTTCATAGTCAATATAAGAGTCTGAAAAAAGGGTTGGCGTGTGAATTTTTCTTCGTTGTACCGGTTAGCTGAAGGTTCGTTTTTCACCGTTGTTGCATCGTCATCGTTAGAGTTTAAATGAGGAGGAGGCCGGTTCAATGCAGTATCATGTAGAAGTAAACATATTTGACAACTTTCTTTGTCCAGTTTTTTTATCATATTCTCTGAAAGAGAGAGTTTTTTTTCACTAGAGTTTAGTAAAGTTATTAGGAGCATTCGAGAGAAGTCCTGTAAACCAGTTCTTTGGCTGTAGTTGTGATGGACAGTGTTGTAGTGCTTTCGTATATATTACACAGCAATATAAAGACGGCATTTTCCGTGTGTAATGACGTGATGAGAGTCAGCTTGGAAAACCCGGGAGTGGCAGTTTAGTTTATAGAATGGATGATCGACAACGTTCTCTGAAATGAATGCGAGGTTGATGCAGTGACGTAGACCCCTCTCTCAATCTCTCTCCCTCTCTTCCAGGAAGTCTAATGGCGGGTAGGCATGATCTTGCACATGTAGGGCAATTCATTTTCGCAGCTTACCGATACCATTTGGCCTGTACGTCCGTTCACGGCGACACATTGGCCGTTCGCCAGGCTGCTTGGGCAGCTACCGGGGAAGGCATGGTATCTACTCCTGGAGTTAACACTGTCTTTGTAGTAGAGCTTCCTACTCCTAATTCTGTCAGCCCCTGTCCAGAAGAGTTCTCCATTCTTGATGCAGGCGTCTTCGTAGGCTGGTATGATTGCCTCCTCCCATTCATTTTTTGTCAGATAGGACACAAGATATGATTGATAGCGCCTGCTGGAGCACATCTCTCCAGCAAACGGCTTGCAAGCTTCATTGGCTTTCGTAAAACTCAGTTCCTGGGGAAAGTACTTGTACATCATACTCAAAGCGGTGCGCCATCCCGGTGCTTCGTCGTTGCTGCAGTCTAACTTAGGGTCGTACGTTGGTTTGCATTGTGCGGTTGCCATTGCTGCCAACCCACAAGCAAGAGCAACGAACATCAACAATTTGGTCGCCATTGTAGTATTGATTCTCACAAACATAAATGATGAACTCATACAAATTTCCCAGTACTTATACCTATGAACGTCGATATACCACCAGGGTGTTCTCCATGGGTTAAGCAAGCCACGCCCACAGTGACTGCCCAGATGGCCGTGATTGGTTCTGCCATGATTGTACGTGTGATGAAAATACCCACTTTGTCTGGTGACGTGCATCGAAGACAAAAGAAATAGGTGAGTCGATGTGACCTCATATCTCAGTCTTACATCACAAATATAAAAAAATTACGAGACCAGGGCCCTGTTTCATTAAACTTATTATCAATGACACATGCTAAATACAATGGCAAATTTGCCCTCAGCCAATCAAATGCTACGATTTCAGTAGCCTATAACAGATTTTGTTTTGTTTTCATAGGTTTTTATTCGTTTCTCTCAAAGAAAAATTGTACATTTATAACATTGGATACAAAAATAACAAAAATAATTTAACATAGGTTTTTATAAATTGCCAATGATCTTTTACATTTACATACAAAAGTTACACCTCTTCATTTTCCTTTAGAGACAAACAAAATTATATATATATATAAAAAAAGAGAAAAGCTACAAAACACCTACTACCCCCCCCCCCCCCGCCCCGCCCCACATAACATTTAAACACATAACAAGTACAACAGTATACAAAACAGACACCAACAAAAAAAAAAAAAAAAAAAAAAAAAAAAAAAAGGAGAGAAGAGAGGGCCAGGAAGTTGTATATTAAGAAAAAAAAAAAAAAAAAAAATGAAAACATTTATTCTAAACTTTCCAAAGCTTCCCATTTCCTTAAATGAATTGAAAGTGTGTCTCTTTCCATTGACAGTTTTTTCTCTTCATTTCTATTTTCCAACAATCTATATTCTATTTCTTTTGCTTTTGGAGGGCTTCCCTTCTCTCTACTATGGAAAATCATATATTTAATCAAAATCAAAATGTGGTTCAATAATTGCTCTGTTTTAATAGTAGTGTCATCTATTCCTATATGAATTTGTTTCCAGGATAATTTCTTCAGAATTGGTAAATTAAATCTATCTCCACATTTCCCCCAGACTTCCTTTATTGTATTACATTCAAAGAATACATGTTGATAAGTTTCTTCAAAATTTTTGCAAAATGAGCACAAACCATTTTCATGGAACCTGAATCTATGTAAATGATGATTTGTATATAAAATATTATGCAATAGTTTGAACTGAAATTCTCGCAGTTTACTACTTAAGGTACACATCCTTGGTTGAACATATATCTTTTCTACTTCTTTTCTTGGAATATTGTAAAGTGTCATTAAATTGCCGCCTGCAGAGTTTGTTTCTACATTCTTTTTAATTTGACTCTTGTATACCATTTTTGCAGTTAAATCTTCAAATGTAAACACTTTCTTTGAAAAAATAAATTCTAAACTAAAGCCAGTGTGAATTGACTTTCTTAAAGGTTGAACATTTTGTTTCCATTCATAAGGGGCTACTTTATAAATTTTGTTTACTTTATCAATTTCCACTCTGCTCAAACCTAACATTATAAAATGAGCTTCAGGTTTCAATTCTCCATTTTCTTCACAAATGTGATGAAGTCGATATATATTTTTTAAAAACAAAGTTTCCTCAAATAAGGTTTGACCTTCTAGTTGAATAAAATTATTATTATACAATATTTCATTCCCTTTGTATCTCTCTTCTGTTTTAACATATTCTTTCATATCTATCCATGCTTTCAGAAGATTCTGATAAAAGGAAGGTAACATAAGTTTCACTGTATCTCTCCAATAATTGCAATAAAATATTAAATTACCTCCTATCGGTCTCATTAAATATTTAAAATATTGTTTCCATTTGATATCATGAGTTCCTGTTACAAGCCTTTTTATCCACATTATTCTTTGTGCTTTTACAAACAACCTAAAATTCATCATTTTGAGCCCACCCTGCTGATAGTCTAACATCATTGTATTTCTTTTAATTTTATCTTTACCTCTCCACAAGAAATCAAAACATATTACTTCCATTTCTTTGTATACCCACTCTGGAACTGGCATTAGTGATGTTACATATGTCAATTTAGAGTATCCATATACTTTCATCAATTGAATTTTTCCCATTAAAGTTAGGTCACGCTGTTTCCACCACGTCAGTAGTTTTTTAATTTTGCTCAATATTTCCTTATAATTCATTTTTTCCTTGGTATCTACATGAACTGAAAAATAAACACCTAATATTTTAACAGCATCTACGAATTTCCCAAATGGAAATGTATTATTGGACACCTGTGGGCCCAGGGGCAGAATATATGTCTTATCCTTGTTTAACTTTAATCCTGATATTTTATAAAAACCTTCTAAAACGTGTTCTATTTCCTTAACTGAACTCATATCTTTGATGAAGAGTGTTATATCATCAGCATACAATACTTGCTTTATTTCTGTATTTCCAAAACAAATTCCTTTTATCAATTGATTATTTCTAATCATATGAGCTAAAATTTCAATGCATAAAATGAACAAGTATGGAGATAATGGGTCTCCTTGTCTAATTCCTCTTTCAACCTTAAAATAACCTGTTGATGCGTTTCCATTTATAACACAACTTTCAGTATTAGTATAAAGTATATTCACCCATTTACAAAACAATGGTCCAAACCCAAATGAATTTAAAACTTTGTATAGAAAAAAATGAGAAACGGAGTCGAATGCCTTTTCAAAATCTAAGGCCATCAAAAAAGCATTTTCCTTATAAAAAGAAGTATGAAAAATCATGTCATCTATTATTCTTATGGCTTCTCCAATGTTTCTATTCTTAACATAGCCAAGTTGATCAGAAGATACAATATCAGGTAAAATTTCTTGCAATCTCTTTGAAAGTATCTTTGTTAACATTTTATAATCCACATTTAAAAGAGAAATCGGTCTGTAATTCTTAATAAAGTCTGAATCTTTGTCTTTTTTATGTATCAAGGTGATAACTGCTTGTCTCTGAGAGGCTGATAGTTCTCCATGTTTAAAGGCTTCATTAAAAGATGCAAGGACTAGATCTCCAATTACCGGCCAAAATTTAAGATAAAACTCTACACTTAAGCCATCATTTCCTGGTAATTTATTTAATTTCATATTTTTTAATATTTCTATACATTCCCTTTCTACTATCTTTTCTTCACCTAAACCGCTTAGGGTCTCGTTCAATTTTGGCAGGTTACTAGGGAAAAAATCTAAACCTCCATCTAGTACAACTTCTATTTTTGTATACAACTGACTGTAAAACTGTTTTATTCCCTCGACAATTTCTTTTTCCTTAGTAACAATCTTTCCGTTTACGTTTAATTTCTGTATTACACTTTTCTTTCTATTTGCTTCCATGAGCTGTTTAAAGAATGCTGTATTCTTCTCTCCACATTCATACCATGAGGCCCTTGATCGTATTTTCAAACCTTCATTAATATTGTCATTACAGATATTGTAACTTGGTATCGATAACAAGCTTCATGTGACAGGGCCCGGACGCGTTGCATTCTGGTATATTTTGTCCAGAGATTGATTTGTCTTTGGGGCAAATTGCAGGAACGCAGTTCGTGAATTAAAAACATTGTTATCAATACGGATAACTCGCATTTTATGTCAATAGAACATATATATATATATATATATATGTATATGTGTGTAAATATAATTTGCTGTACATCGTCCTGACAAAATTATATAATGAATGGACTTTAAAAAAGAAGGGGGAATCAGTTTATAGTATAAAATAAGAAAAGAGCATCAAAAATGTAGTTATGAGTTACTGTAATATCACAAATCTCGATATTACAATACTTTAGTAAAAAAGATCAGGAACATATTATTGTGTTACAGGCGGTCACAATATTTTGCATGGTATGTGAATACCAAAACAGATATGTAGCTCTTGGAGTATTATCGGGGAGGTGTAGAGGGGGGGGGGGGGGCAGGCTTGGTTTGTTTTACCCTCCACCCCCCCCCCCCCCCTCTAAAGCAATCTCATTCCCTTTTCTCTCCTCCTTCATCTCCCCCTTTTATCCTCTAGCACTCGCTACATTCTAAGGCCCTCATTCTCTCTCTCTCTCTCTCTCTCTCTCTCTCTATCTATCATTTTCTCACTTTGTTTCTACCTCTCTTCCGCTCTCTTTCTCTAACTCTTTCCCTATCTCGCTTTTTCTCATTCTCTCCCTCCCGTCCTCTCTTTCTCTCTTGATATTGATCTTTTCTCCTCTGTTTAAGCTGTTAATTCATAGCAAATAACTGAGAATTCAAAACAAAAAAAAATCGAAATGAAAAGATATTATCCTACAATTTAGTTGAATGACAATTTCACAAGTCGCCACTTTATTCAAGTTAATAGAGACACAACAGCTTAGGAGTTTACCTCTTCACAAAATATACATCATCATGGCTAGTCCAGAATCTGGCCGGTTCTTTATATTCTCTACACACCTTATTCAAGCCGCCGAAGATGACGTACGTTATCAACGAACTCACAATTATGCTCACTAGCCCAGCCTGAGTCGGGCGTCCTAATTCAACACGTTGGTGTGGTGGAGATCAAAATTCAATAGGCCAGATTCTGGACTACGTCATGGCATGAAATATGTCACTTATATTTTCAATCGGCTACAAGAGTATACAATAGTACACAAATAATACACAGCAGTGACGGCATTAGTAAGAACTGTTTTATGAAGGTACCGAGTGTGGGTAATTTTACTCATGCCCGAACAAAATAATGTGTATTAGTTGTTTGATAAAATTATGCTTTATTTGTTTTATGAAATGATTTTACTAATGACCGGTCATTATCCAAATTACGCGTTAGGCAAAATAAATGCCTGATTCACGGGTACGCTTTCAACCAATCATTTGATTAGGATCCACGTCATCATCTTATAAACTCTATTAGTTATGATTTTCTATGAAGTTTACGATTCATCATCTTTATTTACTTGTCTAATTTCCGACCAAGTTGAGTATGAGCAATACCATTTCAAAAACTAATTCAGTTAGCACGTGCTGAGGAAGAGAAGGACAGGATTCCATTCCCTCAAAAAGTATAATTATCACTGTTTATATTGTTATTTTTAGGGGGGGGGTGATATTTGTCAGGACTTTGCCTCGCAAAAATAAACTTTTTAAAAACTCTATTTCATCTCTATTTTATAATCGTCCGTACTTGTTATGTATTTTGGTCACGCTCCTTAACCGATCCGCCAGAAATGACTAGATATTTATAATTATCATGACGAATATCATTTATAATATCGGAAGAGAAAGTGAACATACAATTCAATTTATACAGAATAAGTACTTGACTAAACTGATCACTAAAGTCCATGTTTTTCGCCTAGGTTGGGCCGGACTAAGGTCAAATGCTTTCCATACGTTACCTGGACTTATTCAACCAGAAAATAACAATGGAATATGTAACATTTCTTGTTAACTGGTCTGATTCAAGCTCTGCTATACTGTCATCTTGATAGAGCCAACGTGTATACCAAAGTTGATGATGCTGTTAGCAGTAGCACCCCCCCCCCACCCCCTCAAAAAATAAAGCTCCGCCCCTTTTTGTTTTGGTTGTAAATGAATTTAAGCGAGGTTCAAGTAGGAAATGAGTACACGAATCCCCCAACCCCCCTCAAAAAGCCTGGTTATTGGTAAGTAAAATATTGGCAAATTTAAAATTTGCCCAGAAATCGTGCTTTTATACAACTCTCATGATCATAAAAGGGTGTGCGTGAAAGTAGACACACCAATCAGATAAAATAATGTTAATTGTTCCTGAAGCTATAATTGACTTGTTATGTTTACGTTTTGCTTGTATTACGGTAGATTCAACTAGGAGTGGATCCATGAATCTTTAAAAGGGGGTGGAGCACAATTCCGAAAAAGTCTTGACAGGCAGAAATAACTAATACCAACAAAATATTTAAAAACATACTACAATCAAAATAAAATAGAGGTTATCACATCTTTAAACACTTTTGATAAGGCAATAATTGGAAGGTGGCATATTTCCAGTTTTTGTTTATAGAAACTTTGTACTTAGGGTATACCACTTTCTGTTAAAAAGGGGAGTGGACAGTGGTCAGTTAGTCAGTGAAACCACCTTAAATCCTCCAATTGTGTATTTTTAGCTACTACTTTTCCTGCCACATCAATGTTAAAATCATAAAAGAATTATCAGACAATGCTCCAAAGCATACGAAATTAGACTTTTGACAAGTCGTTTAAGAATATCTATTTTGCAACAAAAATATTATGCGTTGTTTCCATATCGGGAAATTTTCAAATATTTTTTGTCTTCAAAAGCTAGTTGATTTAACTAAAATTACACCTTTTTATTCATTATCGGAATATTAAAGGAACCTTCAGAATAAAATACCTTAGAGGTTGTTGATGGGCTGGTTCGGCAATCTATTTGCTTTGTGGATGTCTCTACATTGTATTAACGGCATCAGACTATCTTTAACAGCATCTTACTTTCTTCAGAGGAATTGCATCTACAGTGAATTGAAGAGGGTGAAGAGGACTACTGTATACCGACTTGAGACTCGCTCTATGGGTGAGATCGATGTTCCAGATGTGGATGATGGGCCCGATCAGCAATCCAGGAGTTTCACAGCTGTCTCTTGAGACCTGTAGTTGTTGGAGAATAACTTGAACTGTGTTGAAGCTGTGTTGGAGCTGTGTTGCATCAGAAGTGACTTGACAGGGAAGGAACTGAAAGTAGCCTTTTATTAGTACTCTAAGCGGGAACATTATAAATAAGTTCAGTGTTTCAGATATTGGTGACGGGTACGATCAGAGATTCAGTGGTTACAGGAGAGCTGTTGTTGAGTTGTAATGGCTTGCGTACTGAATTAAAAGCATTACAATGTCGTTAAAGGTAAATGCGAGGAGCGGAGACTTGACGGGTTGAATTAAAAGTGGCTTGAGAGAAGTCTTATGAGCAATCTATAGTGACTATCGTAGGTATTATGATGGGCATTCTAACGGCTGTTGATGGGCTGGATCTGCACTCTAGTGACTTGATACGGGTTGGATCTTGCAGACAAAGGGGAGCTTCTGGTCACAAGGAGTGATCTGCATCGTACCGTCCTCTCTGTTCATGGCTACGCAATCCACACCTTCTTCCAGTTGCTTGGGGATTCCACCCGGGAAGGTGTGCCTTCTTGTTGATCTCCTGTCGGAGTAAAGAAGCTTTCCGCTCACCACCTTGTTGACACCAAGCCAAAAGAGGTCTCCGATTGCGATGCATGAATCTTCACAGCTGGCCAGGAGGGCCTCTTCCACTTCTCCTCTCGATATGTATGAGCCAAGGTGAGCTCGAAAATTAGCGGCGCTGTCTTCTCCCTTGCAAACTTCCTCGTCCCAGTCCTTGCAGAATTCCTCCGCTTGGCTTTTCGAGAGTTTCTCTGGGAACAGCTTGTACTGCATGCTACTCCAGAAACGCCATCCCTTCACCGGTTCTCTTCCGCAGTCCGGTCTTGGGTTGAAAACAGGGTAGCAAGGCACAGGCGGGGCTGGTTTATCTAAGACAATTAGATTAGCTTCACTGCACGCAACAAATACTGCTGCCAAAAGAAGGAACATTTTGACACCCATTCTCCGACTGAAAGCAACGGCAATGAACAGAAGAACTGCTGTTTAATAAATGATTTCTCGTAACGAGTACTTCTAGCTCAAATCTATTGATAGGGTAGTGACGGTCGGCTGCTCTTCAGATTGAAAATAATATTCTGCAAGTTTCCCATCAAATTTATATAGTTCAAACCGAGATGTTAAATGGGGCCTTCCGCCGTCACCTGTTTCGAGAAAAATTATTCTCGAGACAAAATGCTGAGAAAAATAGCGGAGAGTACGTACAGCATGTCAGCTTTTCGGATCGATCTATCGCACGTCTTTAACACAAAGAGTCCTACCAATGGCCATTATAAAAACGCAGTCACTTTAAAGTTTTGTTATTACTGATATTCATATCTAACATGCGAAAAAATTATGAAATAAATGAAATACAGTTTTCAGTAGCCAGTTTTATCACTTTGAAGCTTGTTCCTGGTCCATGTATGACACTTAACGGATTAAAAAATGGTATAATTTGTATCGAAAGTTGTGTATACCTCGTGTTTTCTTGTGAGGATCCTAACTTAGATATTTGCATTTTGTTGTTCATTACTTTAAAGTAATTTGCCAGGAGTGCCGACAATGTATTGAGTGGAGTTGTCTGGGCGCTGGAAGGCTGTGGCGCGTTGGCGGCGCCACAACTGGCATCTGGCGACCTTGACCATTACACTTCTTTCAATAAAAACGATGATTTCTTTATGTTGTGAATCAATACTAGTCTAGATCTGGCCGGTTCTACATATTATATTCCCTACAATTTATAAAACAAGATCAAAACAAACCGAAGATCGCGTTATCATCAAAATCATATATATATTTGTTGTTTAAAGCTTTTTTGCCTGTATTCAGATTGCCATACACAAAATTATAAAGAGGAAGAGACTTGTTCTTACTTTATAACTATATTACATTGTCTCATACATTATAAACACAGAATTGTTTTAAAACTACTTTTAATATTAAAGTATCCAAACTAATATAGTACATACTCAATCAAATATACACATTTTGATACAATTCTACAATTTGGGAGAACTTTTAAAAGACGTTTCAACATATACAAAATTAAAAGGTGACGGTAATACTTCATATTAATATTTTCGGATACAACATTATACATTTTGTACAGTATAAACATATCTTCTATGCAAATGAATTAGTTCAATATAAATTAAGCGATCTGAATAAAGATTTTCTTATATAAACAAAAGTGAAAGGTGAAGGTGCTGCTTCATGACCAATAATAAACTAAAATGTTTAATACAACACCTACGTGGATCATTGTTATTTGATTGCAGGATTGTTGGTCACATGATATTCAATAGATGTTCTATTGCACGGGCGTGCATTGTTGGTCATTAGCAGACTGCGCACCTCTCTGCCGTGCGCGTATCCCTGCGTGTATCTGACACGAAGGCAATCTGAATGTATGTAATCGAGAAGGCTTGACTCCAACTTTAATATAAGGAGTAAAGCATAATTTGTTGATTAACGTTCTATTAGATCTTCTCTGATGTTGTATAAATAATGAATGTTTTTCATTCGTTCAATAGTGCAAATATTTTCACGAGTTGATAGATTAACGTTAATTCTATTAAACTCGGCTGACGCCTCGTTGAATAGAATGTTAATCTTTCAACTCATGACAATATTTGCACTATTGAACTCATAACCATTCATTATTTATATAATGTTTACGTGGTGCATATTTGTTTAACTCCTAGATGTTATTATTAGTATATGAGGGTTTTTGTATCAGTAGATGTGTGTAACTGTACTGTTGAAATTATAAAAAAAACATTACAAAAATCAAGCAAACAACGATAATAGATAAATGTCAAGATCTATGAGAAAGTGAGGGAGTGAGCAGGAATGAAAAAGAATATATATATTCAGCCCCACTGCCTTAAGGGGTAATGTTTTCCATGTATTGAGAAATTTGTCCTTTATTTTTGCTTTTTCATATTCAACTTTTTGAGTTCCCTACAGCCTAACATATTTCTTTGCTAGTTGTTAACTTTCAATTTTTACGATTATACTGTAAATCATATATTTGACTAAAATCAATACATGATTTAACAATAAATTATCCTTAATATTTTCTCTGAACCCAAGTAATACATCAATCCATTGCATATTAATAATCTGAAGCATTTTAAATTTGTTTCCCACCTTTAATAATCCATATCCTTAACACTTCAGTACATTTATAAAAGATGTGATAATAGGTTTCTACATCTTTTCTACGAAAGTAACATAAATTTGGCTGTAGTAATCCAAAATGATTCAGTTTATCATTACAAACTACGATATTATGTAAAGTTTGCACTGAAATTTCCTTAACTTCCAATCTAGAGTGGAAAATCTGGGGAGTGGAACATATTGTAATTGCCGACTTATCTAGATTTAAAACTATTGCCTCTGGATGTTTAAAAGCAAAGGAATCTTGTACTGTAGCAATAAAAATAGTATAGAGCATTTTGGAAGACACTGTTTTGTTAATGTAAAAGTTAATGTTGGAATGATCAATAGTGTCATTCAGAGTGTCATCTCTCCCTCTGCATATTCTCTTAATCTTCCAGGCAGCTGACATCTTCGGCTGGCAGCAAGTAAGTAGGGGGAGGTCGCATATTGCGTTGGTGTGGTGCAAATTAATATACAAATAGATACTGTCATGAGAGGCTCTGGTTAAAACTAGATTGTTCCAAGGTGACTGCAATTGTGCCATTTTGCTGAGGGGCGCACTCCCGAAGCAAAATAGCACTAAAATAATGCAGTCACCGAGGGACTATGAAGTTCTAATTTAATCCAGAGACTCGAATAAAGTGCTCTTACCCCCCACCCCCCCCCCCCGGCTTATTCAGCGGCTGGCTGAGTCGTTGCGAAATTTTCGGCGCGATTTTCAAATTTTAACATGTTTCACATTAAAATGTACAAGTAAACACAACTTCAAAAACCTGTGAAGGAATAGTCACTTCCGTCACCTTCGCCCCTCTCGTTTACTATGCTCCCTCGTCCCTCGCATTTCGCCCCCCCCCCCCCCGGTCATGAAAAGAAATCGCCGCCCCTGGCCACGTTGAGTCTAGGGCTCCTTCTTACAAAGAATTGATGTAAATCGCATCTATGTACATAAGAGATAGGAGACTGCAAACTTGGAATTGATTTGAGGACTTGCGATTGATTTGGATCAATCGTAACTCTTTGTAAGACGGGGCCCAGGGGTCTAGATCTTGATAGAACGTAGATGTTCGGTGACCCTGTCGACTTGTCTCCTCTCCTGTCTCGGTTCCCCCGACATAGAGTTGATGGAGCTTGGTGCAATCGAGCCCGCCTCCCCCCCCCCCCCCCCTCCACTCAGTGTTATTTAGGGTACGCGTATGCCCGTTCCCTCCTTCTGAAAACACCCCCTATTAAAGTCCGGTGTGTAAAGTCAATACGGGCCGGAATTTTGTATACTACGAGCCGGACTTTGGTGCGTGAAAAGTACCCCTTTACCGGAGATTTTGGGAACACGCATGGTATCCCTCCATTCACGGAGTGGGAGTGCCGGGCAATCAAGGAGGTGAGGTTTTGTCTCACCTTCCTGGTGCATGTAATGGATCACGTCGATACTAGTCCTTGGTAGTGTACGTGAAGCTGACCTAGCCGGGTATTCCAGCTCGGTGCTTCCAGTATATACACTCCCATCTTATTAGCACGATGTACTCCGAACACTCGTCACATAATAAAAGCATGAATCATCTCCTTTTCACCATTTATTGCGTCATCTTACGCCTACATGTGCGCATAAAGAAAGATGAAAGAAAGATAAACATGAAGAATAACATAAGAAAAGGTGACGGTGGAAGAAACAAAGAATAACATAAGGAAAGACAGAAAAGGAAAGTGAATGATGACACAAGGAATAGCATTAGAGAAGATGATAGAAGGGAAACAAAAGAATAACGTATGAAAAGGTGATATAAGGAAGAAACGGAGAGTAACATATTAAGGAAAAAAAGAAAAAGAAAATGATAAAGAATAAATATTGGAAAGAAAGAGGAGAAGATGGAAGATGGAAGACAAAAAATAACCATCAGAAAAACAGAAAAAGAAAATGATGGAAGGAAAACAAAAAATAACATGAGGAGAGATAGGACGAAAAAATTGATAGAATAATGAAACAAAGAATAACGTAAGAAAAGGTGAAAGAAGGTATAAACCAAGAATAACATAAGAAAAGAAAGAAAGAGAAATGGATAGAACGATGGCACATAGAATAACATTAGAGAAGGTGGTAGAAGGAAATAATGAATAACAGTTGTCATGGTAATAGAAGGCAAGACTACGACCAACAAAAGGAATGATAAGAAGAAAAATGATGGAAAAATGAAAGCGAAGAATAACAAAAGAAAAGGTAATAGAAGGAGGAAACAAAGGATAGCGTAAGGAAAGATGGAAAGAAAAAATAATAGAATAAAAGACTGAGCTAAGACAAGGTGGTAGAAGTAAACACAATAAAGAAGATAAGACAAGGTTGATAGAAGGAACAACAACGAATAGCATAAGGAATGATGACAAGAAAAATTATAGAAATATAAAAACGAAGAATAACATAAGAAAAGGTAATAGAAGGAAGAAACAAAGGATAGCGTAAAGAGAGATAGATAGAGAAAATGATAGAATGATAACAACAAACAATAAAATAAGAGATGATAGAAGAAAAAACAAAAAATAACATACGGAAATTCAGAAAGAGAAAATGATATTAAAGGTATTACAAAGTTTTGGTATGAGGTCATGAATTCTGTTCAAATTAACATATTGGAAGCATATGCTTTCCTACAATATTCATTGATCGTTGTCGCGGTTGAAATCGAGTCTAAAGTTATGAAATTATAAATAATAAATTCTTTATGTTGTATAGCTCCCTCTCAAGGTCAAGATATTAATTTAGCTATGAAACAATGTTTCTTGACTAAAATCGACCGATTAGCTATTCCCGTTTGGAAATTATTTATCACAACTACATTTTCTGAGATTTCCATGGTCGCAGCTACCATTGTACGGCCATAGACGCTATTTGAAATTAATCAAAATTTACCGGGAGCACCGGTAAATGTTTATATTCAATTTTTCTCGAAAACAGAAGTGTTTTAGGGGCTAATTTTTTTAGTGCTTATTATACATCCACAGGGGCATCCAAATATATCAAAATTGTAAAGATTCACTATCCACCCAATTTTCAAAATTTCCCAAAACTTTGTATTACCTTTAAGAATAGATATTGGAAAGATAGAAGAGACGATTAAATATGGAAAAACATAGCTCTCTCTCTCTCTCTCTCTCTCTCTCTTTCTGTCTTTCTCATCTCTCTCATCTATCACCCTCCCCTCCTCTCTCTCTGTCTTTATTTCTGTCTCTCTCTCTCTCTCTTTCTCTCTTATCTCTCCCCCTCACATCTCTCTATCTCTCTCTATCTCTCTCTTCTGTATCCCTCTCATATTCATCCCCTCCTCCTTTTTTTGCTCTCTCCCCCACCCTCCCCCTCTCTCTCTCTCTCTCTCTCTCTCTCTCTCTTTCTCTCTTTATCACTCCCCTCTCCCTCTTGCTATACATCTCACTTGTTATTCTCTCTCTTTCACTCTCTCTCTCTCTCTCTCACTCTCTCTCTCTCTCTCTCTCTTTGTTTAAGTTCTATATTCTGTTTCTTTAATAAGTAGATCTTTTATATCAATATTGAATCCGTTTTTATTCCAAAATAAATTCATCAATTCCGTGAAAAACTGTCATCCTAACATACAATGAAAAGGTCATGAGTACTTGCAACAAACATTTCTGAGAGTATTTGATCTTCTTATATTACTGTAAGGCCTAAACAAAGATGTTGTATTGCCCTTTGCGACCGACCCCAAAATCTAAAAATCTACTGCCGTTAGAAAAAAAAAATGTATTAAAGCATTCTAAACTGAAAAATATCAGCCCAAAGAAGGAGGGGGAAAAAACTAAATAATTTCCATGTTTTGGCACCTAAAGGGCAATACAACATTTGTTGTCTGTAGGCCTAAGTTCTATTAAGCTTGTAGCCGTTATTAAGTTATTGATGTACATGGATATTCATAATTAAATCCAAGATTATGATAATCTATTTCAATCAGTAATGCTACACACACATACAAACACGCACGCGCACACCTCGCTTTCTCACACACTCTCTCGCTTTCCCAACTCATCCCCTTCCATTTTCTTTCTCTCCAACTTTCTCTCTTCTCTTTCTTTATCTCTCTCTCTCTCTCTCTCTCTCTCTCCCTCTCTTTCTATCTTTATCACACTCTCTCCCTCTTTCTGTCTGGCTCTCTGTCTCTCTCTCTTACTCTCATCCCCATTCTTATATCTTTCGCTCCAACTTTCTCTCTCTCTTCTCTCTCCCATCCCCAAAATATTTGTTTAAAACATTTTATTATTTTGAATTTATTGAAATATTGCCCTGACCATTTAGATTAGTAATTGCAGCATACTTTTTATGGATCAGAAGCACATATTTATCTTAATAAATCAGTTTTGGTATAGGTGGATTTAGACCCTTTTATATTTAAGCTCTTCATATATATATATATATATATATGTGTGTGTTTTGTGTGCGTGGTTGTTGTTGTTGTTGTGTGTGTGGTTTTTCCTTTTCCTTCTATTTAAGCGTATGAATGATAGGTGTAAAATCGTGCTTTATTAATTGGTAAAATAGCGCAAATAGACGAATCGCAGAGCCGGATTGTGACACACTCTCTCAAATCGGTTGATAAAAACAAACAAACAAACAAACAAAAATAGCGATTGACAATATAGTTTAAGATTATTTTGACCAATCTCTTTATTAATACCCTCAAGTATTATGAATAAATGAACAAGATCTCGAAATCAAAAATTGGACATGATCATTTCTGATGCAATGTTAGCGTACACACGATTAAACGAGAACCATATACATTACGAAACGAAAGTGACACCTTTTCAGTGATTTGATGAGGAAAATACGTAACGACGAATGATGATCGACCTAATTTAGTATCAATGATAGAATAAATAAAGTTTAAAGCCTTGTATATTATTGGTAAGCCTGTTTGTTATTAAGGATCATCTATATGACTTCTTGACTTTTATCATTATCACGTTAACTTTGAAGAAACCATTAGTAGATTTGATTTGAAGTAGCATATATTATAGACCTTGATTTTGGCGAGAATTGTAAGGGTCTTATTTGAAAGTCTGACTCTGCAGCGACCTGGTGTCTTAGGGACGAGAAATGGCCACCATAGAATAGTGATCGGAAGCATGTGGGAGCTTTCCTCTACCAGCGTAGACTAAAAATACTAAACTTTACTAATGATATATAGACCTCAAGGAAGAATATTATTATCACGTTAACAAAGCTGAATGGGCTTTCCAGCCATTCACTATGTTCTCGACTTTATATGTACTTTTCTATTTTGTATGTATTGTGTTTAGGTTGTGATTTGGAAGATAAATACCATATACCATACAAAGGTATAATGTACTGCCACGATACTATGGATGGCTGTATAGAAAGTGCACTGATGGATTTTTGAACATTATGGCTCAGCTCCCCCCCCCCCCCCCTCTTCTTGATTAAATTCTATCCAAATAGGTTAAGTGGTTTTTCTGTTGGTCATGGCATTCGCCTTTCCTTTTCATCTAGGTTCCTCTAATGACTTGGAGGCTGGATCTTACACATGAAGGGTAACTTGCTACTACATGGCATTTTCACCATTGCGCCGTTGCTGCCGTCGTAAGCGACGCAGTCTTCACCGGATCTGAGTGAAGAGATAGATGTCGCAGCCCTGCTGCCATCGCTAAATACCATCTGCCCGCCACTGGTGATACGATTGCCCCCGCTCCAGAACAGATCTCTGCCACCGGTCTTGGGCTTGAGGCAAGCTTTCTCAAAGGCAGGCAAAACGGCTTGCTTGATCTCACCCTCCAAGGGGCTGGAGGCAAGGGCTGTTCTCCATTGGTAATTATCTTTTCCACCGGCATACTCGCCTTCACAAACGGCCTCATCCCAAGGCCCGCAGGATTTTTCGGCCTCCGCCTTGCTCAACTTCTTGGGGAAATAGCTGTTCAGTGACGAGTAAAAAGTAAGAGAGAGAGAAGCAAAGTGAGGGAGAGAGAGAGAGAGAGAAAGAGAGAGAGAGGGGGAGAGGGGGGCAGAGAGGAGGTGAGGTGGAAGGGAGAAGGGGATTTAGAGGTTGATTGGTGAGAAAAACAGATACGGGTATAATGGTGAGAGGGTGAAAGGGAAGGGGAAAGAGAGTAAGGTTAGTTTATATGTTTCAGGGCTACAGTGGCAAATCGTATTAAAAACACACATTTTATTAAATGAAATAAATGTAGGCCTAAAATGCCTCTGTAAAACAACTGTTTTCAACATCACTAACACAGAGAAGTTTGGAGTCTAAAGTAGCACCAAAACATGGAGATGGGGGGGGGGGGGGAGGGACCCCCGGTATTGCTCGGAAATTGAAATGTGATAATAAAAAACTATTGATCACGAGGAGTATTTGGTAGGTGCTATACGTATTCTTTCATTGTCATTTCCCCTTATCATTAATTCCCCCTCCCACTTTTCTCGTTTGTTTGTTTTTAATTATTTTTTTCAACACTCGATTTTAATTATGATATTTTACAATTTGTTTTATTTTTTTATTTTATTTTTTTTTTGGGGGGGGGGAGAGGGGGGCATACCACCCGAACAAAGAGTTATGAAAAATCGGCCATGGGGCGAAAATATACCTTTAGCACATTGTGAATGGTATTTCGATACATTTTTACTTGATTTATATACACTTTCACAACACACCAACTCATACACAAAGATCGTTTAAACACTTTTTCATTTTAAGTTTTACCTTAAGATTTGTTTTGTTTTGGTTTTTTTGAGGCCGCCATCCTTGTCAAGCTTTGCTTATGATTGCGGTCTCCTGCACTTTTCCAACAGAATAGTTCGGATAATACTTTAAATTTATGATAAATATGTTATGAAAATAATAAGTTTCGTTATTATATGTACATATATTATGTAAAAAAAACATTTTGACATGAAGAAATTATTGTTTGTTTATGTTGTATTATACCATACATTTATATGTTGATTGCTATTCAGTTATATTTTACTTGGAAAAAAAATGCAGAAATAAAATAAAAATCAAAAAATCAAAAATTATCAAAAAACGTTCCAAGGGGCAAAATCCCACTAAGTCAGGGGCGACGGAGCGTCTTTCAAAGCAGGAGATGGACACTGACACAAAGGCACATTCTTGAGAGAAAAAAAGAGGCACCTACATAGCATAACCTCAAACTTCAAAGCGAAAACTTATATTGTTTAGACATTTTATTTGGTCCTAAATTGTAATGTATGCATTAACAGGGATGATCTTCGAGATTTTCGCTTTACGTGGTTAGATATTCTGCTTCAGCTCCATATGTTGCTGCTGTGTCTGTTAGTCTAAATATTCTAAGGAATTACCGATTAATTCTGGAGGTTTAGGCACGATCTCATAATGAAAGAATGAATAAGACCTGCTACATGTTACGAGAAACCAGACTTGTGGTCTAGGAGCATAATCATCCCTGTACCACAAAAAGGAGATCTCAGTAGCCCTCAAAACTACCGTGGTATAGCACTGACCCCAGTAGCTGCAAAAATATCCAACAAAATGCTTTTGAGTAGTATTCGTCCTCACCTTGAACCCCTTCTCCGCAAGAACCAGAATGGATTCCGTCCAGGAAGATCTACAATAGCGCAAATTCTAACTTTGCGAAGACTGGTGGAAGGTATTAATGCAAAGACATCTTTTCCAAGGACCACTATAAAATGGAACAGCCTTCAACAGTCTACCATCGATCACAAACCAGTCCTCTCTCTCTCTCTCTCAAATCTGCTGTCCTTTTAGAACTTTCTACTTCTAACGACTCGTCCACCCTCCATCAAACCGATGTAAAGCATAATTTTTGAGTATTTAGGAGGAACCAAGTACCAAGTACCAAGAGAAAATAAGTAAAACCTTTTTCTTTCAAAATATGCTTCTGATTAAAACATAAGCGTTACTGTATAAATTACAAACGAATGGTAAAGATTATTCTTTATTATGATCATGAATTATTAATGAGCACAAAACATGTCCTCGTTATGCTTATATTGAGCACGGATAAGAACTTTAAATCATACTGTACAGTCGCCTGATAACATGAATTGGATTTATGTGAAGTAAAGAGAATAAAGCACAATCCGACAGTTTTGCATTAAACCTCTGAGAACGCATTGTTTTCGACTGAAGAAAAAAATGGTTCTTCCTATAATTCATAACCGTTTTTAATTTTTATAAAAGAGTGATAAAACTAGTGTTTTTCAATTTTAAATGTCATTGTTGATTCATGATAATCTGGGAATATGCCCAGAATGAACTTGACATTTTCATGTATTGTTTTGGCAGTTCGTTTTAAAACAGATGTACATTCGTGATTTTAGGAGTATACACAATAGACACCAATATCTGAAAGAGATATAAAAATATTCCTTAACATGCTTTAGTGTTTATAGTGGCACTCAATTTAATTAATAAATATATATAACAAACATAAGTAACCTATACACAATGCAAATTTTGTATTAGCAGTAAAGAGACAGTCATACATATTTTGTGTTACTTTCCACATTCGAATGTAATTGTGGTCCAAGCTGGAGCTATGGTTGTTACTTAAAACTAATATAAAGGTGAAACTTATGAGCTAATAAAAACGGTTCGGGATTTATGGATATAAAGACAACACTATAGTATTGTATTTTAATAATTGCAAGAAGAGAACATTTCTAAAGTAATTGCAAAAAACAGATACCACGTTTTGAAGGATTTTTGTTTGCTGGCAATCAAAACGTATCGTGATATTGCAAGAACAAATTTTATATAAAAGAACTTCCGAAAAAAATGTTTTTTGTTTACCAAATGTTTTTGAGTGTTTTTGTTAGTGCACAATTGGAATATAAATTATATTTTGCTATAATTATAATAAAAATGTTATGTGCCAAGATATAATTTGTATGACAAACATATCTCAACGTAACTATCAATCAGGTTGCTTATTGTTCAAATACGATTACAAAAACCTGTGAAAGGTAAATATATTGAGAACAAAATTGTAGTAAATAAGGATACACACTTGTGGGTTACACCCCAAAAAGGGGCGTATTTTTGCATTCGCCTTTCTCTTTCTCCTTGTTATTATGAAATTTTAATCAGCTGTAGCGCATTCGATCCGACATCAAATTTTGATATCGCGATATCGCCGGAATTCTTGTGACGATAAATTGTCTAGTTGCACCCATTTGTAGTGTAAAAGTTGGGCGCTTTTCTAGTATTCATTGATGTAAATGAATTTGTGTAGAATATGTGAAATGGATTGAATGTAACATTGCTATTTTTTCTTCAAATGAGTTTGAAGTTTATTATCCAAACAAAAAGTGCATCAATATAACAATCAAATGTAAATGGTTAACATTGAAAGGATACATGGGATCAGGAAAAAAAAATGCTAATCGTGTCTGGTACCACTAACACACAATAGTATCACAGCAATGAATGAGAATGTCATGAATAAATATGAATAACTATTGAATACATACTTAACCAACAAGCTATTCTACATCTAGGGTAAATAATTATGTTCTGTGATTAAATACAAAGCTTTGGTATTTTACACTAAATAAAAGATAAAGAATTATATAACATAATATTCAAACAAAGGCAAGAACCTTGGTTCAAAGTTAAAAAACAATTATTATATTAACATTTGTGATATTAGAGTTCTACGAAAGCAAGACACTGATGCTGGTCCGCGAAATTAAACCCACCATACGTAAATGTATTATCGGAATTTTCCGCGGAAACGGCAATACTCGTGAATGCCCATAGATTTTTAAACACCTGCAGCTCTACGTCACTGAAATTCACCACCTCATCATGAGCCAGTAGCGGATCCAGGATTTTCCAATAGGGGGGAGGGGGCACAGACCGTTATTTCAACCTAACATACAGGGCTGTCAACTTTAAAGACCGTCACCACTACTGGGCCAGAAGGGATTAGACCACACAGAGAGCCATCGAGGTCACTGTGACAGGTGGCTATCTCATTAACTCAGCTCTCATTTAACATAAGAAAAAGAGGATCATGG
Source organism: Strongylocentrotus droebachiensis (assembly GCA_035222895.1). Taxonomy (NCBI): domain Eukaryota; kingdom Metazoa; phylum Echinodermata; class Echinoidea; order Camarodonta; family Strongylocentrotidae; genus Strongylocentrotus; species Strongylocentrotus droebachiensis. The sequence goes on along the minus strand of JAVYIG010013057.1, from coordinate 10,357 downwards.
GGGACCAACAGGCACCGATTGGGGAAGTTTTCTATATAGAGGGAGCAAGTAGCTGCAAGTATGGCAGTGTGCCTTTAAGGAACTGCTTCGTGGGAGATCGTGTGCAATTTTGTTTCGCTCAACGGGGAGGGGGGCGGGGGTAGTGAGCCCTCGTTTTAAAATCGTTTTATTTTATTTTCTTACTCAACACCCCCCTCCTTCTTGAGAAAAAAAGAGGTAAAGTTGTGGTTACCATCTCCACCCCCCCCCCCCCTTGGAGGTTGCCAGGGGTAGGGGGTGGTTACTTTTGTGTTTTGTTTACATGTACATGTACACTGTGGATCATAAAGGTGGATCAATTATTTTACCCCAATTTATGGAATGATTTTGACAATGATTTATTTCTAATACATTTACGAGTGTTTATTTTGCGTGACTGCTAAATCATGACTTGTATGTGCTACTATGCTAATCAAATAGGGGGCCTACGTCCTTAAGTCATAGCTGACAGTAATGAGGATTAATGCCTCACAAAAGGGCACTAATATAGCTGATCGACACGGTTTTTATTCTAGGGCCCCACAGTAGCGAGGCCATTGCGTAGCCACTGAATCATGACTGTACGCAGCGGGGCTAAGGTACATCGCCGCCCCCACAAATACAACAAAACAAAGAAGATGCATTAAATTATCAATAATTCATTGCGATTTCCCCTGGTCTCCAACAGGAGAAATTCCTTTGTAGGGCCATGCATTATGGTTCAAGGCAAGCCCACAAAGAGGATTTTTGTTTATGATGGGGGTCGGGGCAAAGTAATGTGGCTATTCACTTTAAAAATTGTGTCTTATCTTAATTACCCCAGTTTATACCAGCAAAACTAATCGTGTAGTAATTTATCCAGTACAAGAGTCAGAGCTATACGATATTTGTTATCGTCTGAACGTTCTATAACGAAACTTCGCATAGCAATAGGGATGTTTCCACATCGTTTAGAACGAAAAAAAAGTAAATGGAAGTCTGCATTCTATATGAACGTCACATCGTACGAGAAAGCCGTAAAAGTTATTCTGGAGGGGGCTTTTGGGCAACAAAGCTCACAGTAAACGTAATTGTATCAACTGATCTCTTGCATACACGATGTTTCTTTTGGCGTTACATAAATTATGTTTCTTTATTCGATGTTAAGTTATACGAGTTTCGTATCAATTTCCTGTATAGCCCCACGGTGTGAATAGACTAGATATTAACTCTAATCCGATAGGCAATTATTCAGTTGTGGTTGGTTACAAAAGAGGATACTTGGATTTGTCGATATATGGGAAAGTGGAAAAAATACTCACATGTAGTACATGCCGCTCCAGCACTGCCAAGTTTCCTGTGCATGACTACTCTTAGAGCAGTCGCTGCAGTCCGGTCGGGGAAGTTCCGCGGTCCATTGAGGGTAGCAGCCAGGGAGGTTCGGTTCGGAGGCGAGAGCAGCCGAGGCTACCCCGAGCCCCGCTACCACCAAAAGAGCGACGACAGCCTTGCACATCATTATCACTATATTGTTCTGTTTCTACCGAATGCGAGACGAAAGAAGATGATAGTTTAGTGATGATCGCAGCTCTGATGCGAAGTGAAATGATCTATGATTCTTAAATGGATATAGATATGACGAGGTACGGTGCAGGATCGTGGGATAAGAGCATTTGTTGGTTTTCATATTGAGGTGCTAGTGACAGGAAGGGAGATGATCGATTTTACAAGGATTTGTTGTTTTCGTCCCGACGGATATACACGATCCAAGATCGAAGGGCCATGGAACATCTGGTCTCGAATCTAGGCCTGCTAGAACTAGAAGGCCGTAGCAGCTTTTAAATGCCAGTATAACGGCCTTCTGCATGCAGTGTATCTGACAACCTGCTCTGCATTTTACGTCATGAATCCACTGACGAAAAGAAAAATCACGAATAATTTTCCGAGAGGAAAATCATTCAAAGTAAATTAATATTCCCTTAAAGTTTGGGTAATATTTCAACAGGATTTGATCATAAGAATTTAAAATTTGCATTACCATGTTATTTCAAAATACTGAAACGGTGTAAATGATAGTTTTTGTGTGTCAAAGCAGCAGCTGTTCCCATCGAGTAGGGTGAAATTGGTTCGACTGTGTAGAGGGGTATAAATGTATCTCGTTATTATTTTTGAAAAATGGAGGAAATCGGGAGAGTCCACTCATTTGTAATTAGTTGGAACATAAAGATACAGAGGAACCAAGATTTATACAAATCATCAATTTTAAGAATGTTGTCTTGTAAAAATAAAAGGCTATTGTGGGAACAAAAGAATTTCAAGGCCATTTGTGTCGAAGTCTAGAAATAAACCTATTATGAGACAACAGTCATCAATTGCGCTAACGATTTAATTAATAAGTGAAAGTTGTAATTTTGAATTTGCCAGTTAAAGTCATTTTATTTAGTATTTATTGATTTAGCTTGACATTGCAATAATAAAACTACAGAGGGCGTTTGATCAAAGATTCCTATGACAGTTCTTATTTAAAGTTTTTCTAGTTTGAAGGTCAGAAACTGGTTTGGCGCCACCTGTTGTTGGCTGATTTGCAATGATCATGTTTGTATCATGATTTCTGTTTTGTGAGGAAAATCTGTGGTTTTCTGGAGCATCCTTTGTTCCTGAGAGCTGTTTCTACAGTATTATGGAGGCACAGAGGGTTGTCAAAACACATATTTGAACATTATGAAAAGGAATGTAAAAAAAGTAGTTTTTAAGTTTGTTTCTAATTTGTATGGCAAATGTGTAAACTGTGTACGCATACATATGATAGTACAATTACCTAACCAGAGATATCTATTGAAAATTTAATATGTCATTACATCTATAATTGATGTTTTGGTTTTGCTTAAAGTTGAAAGAAAAGGTAAAGTAAGACGTATGATGCAGAATAAGACATGCTATGATGAAATTGGATGATAACTGTGAGCATATTTGTGTAAATGACAGGTCAAGGTTATGACTTTCACATTGTGTTCCTTGCAGGGGCGTAAATCCGTACCGAGGAGTGGGGGGGGGGGGATGATCGGCGATAGCCATCACATACTTCACGCCAGTGGCGGATCCAGGGGGGGGGGTGGGGGGCCCGGGCCCCTCCCCCTTGAGAAAAAAGTCATGTAAAAATACGTGATTTTTGGGTTGGGCCCCAATTTTTTTTTTAATTTCCGTGGACCAAAAAAAAAAAAAAAAGTGCTCACTACCCCCCCCCCCCCCCCCCCCGCCACTGAGCGACTTTTCGGCCGGTGCGATTTTCAAATTTTCGGGAGCAAAAATTTGGAAAAAGAGTCGGGCCCCCTCCCCTAAGAAATCCTTGATCCGCGCCTGCTACACGCCAGGCGCGTACGCAGGATTTGTTCAAGGGGAGGGTTTTAACATTTATAAATCGGGCCGAAAATTTCGCAACGACTCAGCCGACCGCTGAATAAGCGGGGGTGAGGGGGGGGGGGGGGGGGGGGGTAAGAGGACACTTTATTTATTTTGTTTGGTCTCCAAAAAATTGCAACGACCCAGCCGACCGCTGAATAAGCGGGGGTGGGGGGTGGGGGGGGGGGGGGGGTAAGAGGACACTTTTTTTTGTTTGGTCTCTAAAAAATCGCAACAACTCAGCCGACCGCTGAATAAGTAGGGGGGGGGGGGTAAGAGGACACTTTTTTCTTTTTTTTTTGGTCTCCAAAAAATCGCAACGACTCAGTCGACCGCTGAATAAGCATTTTTTTTCAGGGGGGATGATATCAGGGGGGATTTTCTACAGGCCATCCCCCCCCCCTACTTCAAGCCAGGGGGATGCAGCCCCCCCCCCCCCCCACACCCCCCCCCCCCGGGATTTACGCCCCTGGTTCCTTGACTATGATAAAGTCATTCAAGCTCGTTAAATATGGTCACATTTTGAGTTGAAACCGTGTTAAATCTGATTTAGACATGATAAAGATGATGTAAGTTGTGTGTTAGCTTTGACATTCTACATAAAGTGCAGAGAGATTTGTCAAGTGTCTGACTTATTATATAGGATTTACAAGCAAACACGAAAAGGAGTTAGACACTGAATTCAGACAATGCCTTCGATTTAGTAGAATGCTATAGCTGCTTTAATATTGTGAAACTTATATTCATGAACACAATTATTATGCATTCCTGTTATGCTTTATCATGTCCATTTTTACGGAGTGAGGGTACAGCGAATTATTAAACGCCTTGGAGACGAAACTGACACTCCCGTACAAAAACCTGAGTCATTGTAATTATTCAGCCTCACAAGCAATCACAATAACATTACTTGTGGCATGTAACTGTCTTAATCCAGATTGGACATCACTAAGTAAATTGTTTTGTGTAAGGACATTTATAGTTCGTGTATACACGAGTTTTTCTAATATTTTGGAAAGTTCTGTAGAACTTTGCAAGAATTATAGACCATGGGCCAAGCCTCAAAATTGTTCAGTTCCGTAGTCCCCACCTAGGAAGTGCTTTATTTTATCCCAAATGATCAATGATCAACTTTTAAGAGTCAATTGAGAGCCTTTCCCTTAGGAAAAGAGGGCTAATCAACCAAATATACCAAGTAAGTAAGTATACATGACTGTTGGCCCAGTTTTTCACATCACAGTCCCATGCATTAGTATTTGTGTTTCTGTTAATGTATCGCGTTCTCTTGAGTGGGCTCATCTCTAAAAATCACTTGATTTTACCCAATACAGGCACTATACATGTAGGAAGGCTATCTTCATGAAAATCATAAGAATATAAAAATAGATCTGTAGCCTACGGTCTATATTTTGAAATAAGCAGACACTTTAACACGCACATAGAAAAACAAAGTTAGGCCTGCGCTTGGGCCTTTAGGTTCTTATAAATAATAGTTATTACTAGAAGTGGAAACAAGACCACCTTTACTGATTTTCTAACATCATTGTAAAATACTTGAAGTCACTCAAAGGCTCCACTTTAGTTACAATTGGTGACATCTGAATGACAGTAAAGTATAACGTATCGTACAATAAATTTCACTCACAACCATCGAAAAAAGCTACTTAAAAAGAAAAAATGAATCTTGGTTGTTGCCTCTCCTGGCAACTGTCCCAGTTTTATTCATTGTATGCACTTCTGTGTCACTGCGAGTTCTGAATCTCCGTGCTCATACATAAAGATAAGGTGATAAACTGTTTATGGTTGACCTCGTATGGTATGAGTAATATAAATGTCTAATGACATATTAAAGTTTGAACAAACATTATTGGGTGGACATTACAAATAATAACACTTTGATTCAGCTAATAGTAATGCCACTCAGAAAATAGCTCGGGTGATCATTGAACACATCAACAAGTCCGCATTATGAAACAGTTATTCAGCTTTCAATCTTCTTAAAGATGTTGACAAATTATTTTTTCCACAATGACAATTTGCGTTTCCTTTTTTTTTGGAAGGGGACTGAACATGTGTTCGAATTGTATATGAGGTATTTCCTTCATTGCATGAAAAGCTTGGAACAATAGTAATTTCTTTTCCTGTTTCTCTTTTTGTCTTTAAAAACTTGCTTCAGCCACAACAAAACCCAACGATGTTCCACATGAGGGAGAGGAATCAGTGATAAAGGAGCCACCTTCGAAGATCCGATAACTTTGACCAAGGCAATCAGATGAGCAATTGTGTTCAGCCAAGAGTTCGGCATATTCTTCCACTACAGTGTATCATATTTAGAAGAGACAAAACAGCTCATGAGCATTTATAAGGAAAAGAAAGAAGGAAAAATTAACTCGGTGTGAAACAATTTCTGCAGATAAGCTATTACTTTCTGCAGAAATGCACAAAGATGAGAAGATTCTGATAGTCATTCGTAGAAAGGACCCTTTCGCCTTGGAAGTGAGATATCACTTGAGCTGCTACCGGAAGTATACAAGGTTTCTCACAAAAAGGACCAGGGAAGAAAACCTTGAGAAGAAATTGTATGAAAAGTCATGATCATTTCTGTAAATCAATCGTAGATGTAAGAGTAGTGAAGGGTTGAGAGGTGTTAAGATTACAGAAATTGTTTGCATTGTTAAAGAAGTGTGTGAAGGAGGTAGAGGGAAAGAAATCCCAGGTTAAAAGTCTTATAATTTAAAGCGAAGGCTTCAGAAGACCTTTCTTTTCTGAAACCTCTTGGTCTTCTTCATAGTAATTCTGGTGATTTAGTTTTTATAGAAGATTTGTCATTGGATGAGGTTGCACCACGTCGTTCATCCATTTCCATCAGACATGAAACGTATTAATTAATATTATTACCCATAGTTTAATTATAGGTGTTAAGATCACTTATGCTTTTCATGTGTTTGAATTCTTGACTGTATATATTTTATTGAAGATTTTTTTTATTTATTGCATAAATGTCATCTCAATCAGTATAGACAATTCTATTTTTGTACCTCCACTCTTTGAAGTGAAGCATTAAAGTGCTCTATGATAATTATGCAATATGAAGGATGTATTACAACAAAAGTAAGCCTATTTCAAGTAGAAATAAAAGGATTAGGTACAGATATTGTTATACTATCAATGTTGTTTTTTCCATAATTATTATAATATTAAATGTTAACTGTATTTAGAGTAACATTTGCGGTTCGAGATCCAAATCTTCATTTGGACAGACCTTGTCATGTTTTTTTAAAACGTTGACTTATTAAGGTGGTAATGAGGTTTAAGACCAGGGGGGGGGGGGGGGTGGTACTCAAATATCAAGACATACAGGGGTGTGCTGCTCTAATGGGTCACTTGTTCACGAAAATCCCGGAAAATGGGTCCCATTAAAGAAAACAAACGTAAACATGGGTCCGGTTTTTCAAAGTTTCCAAGATTTTCGTGTGTTTGATTTGCTAACACCCCAACATTGTGAAAAATGGGCTTTACTTGAGACAAACCCCCCCCCCCCCCAAATGAACTTACAAAATGGGTAGGGGTCTTAAGGCTTGAGAGGCACACCCCCGTCCAAACAAAATCTGAGTTTCCCCTGGGGTTTACAAACTTGATTTGTTGGTGCTTTGAAGTAACCATAGGTGCCAAATGTGCCGCATCTCTGATCTATATCGTTACGGACTGTTGCATATTTATGATGTGCAACCCATGTCCATTAGAGTTATACAGTGTGGTAGCAACTCAAAGTAGAATTAGAATTAAAGTGAGTATAGTAGAGTATAGTTTCTAAGAGCTTAGAAGTTACAATACATGTACCTGCTTACTTTGGCTGAAGTAATTGAATGTAAGTACGAGTAGATCCAGAGACGTACCGTTTAATATGACAGAGCTAATATTCTAGCAATGTGATTTCTAAACATTTTAAATTGAATTTTATCATAACTTAATCACAAATGTAATTAAAAAAATGACACATATTTGTAAAGCTTAGATCCTCCTCTTTCATTTGATGCATATTTCACGCATCAGCGATTAAAATCATTTTGAAGAGAGGAAACCAAAAAGTCATTTGGCGGACGGTATTTGAATTTCAAAGAGAAAATCACATTTCTAGAAAGTTCAGTTTCTATCCTTTCATATGACACCTATATCAGGAAAAAATGAGTCGGATATAACAAAGTTCTGTTAGTTTAAAGTGATGCTTGCATTTCCATAATTCGATTTTAAAAGTTCGTTTTCACTGGCCGTCTGCCGTAGCAACAAGCATAATTGACCAAAGACTTAACTCCGTTTCGTTGAAAATCAGCCATGCATGAAGATTTTTGTCTATGGCTGATCGTCAACGAACTCAACCCAGTCAAGTAAACTTAAGCTTTGTTTACATTTATCAATATTTCTACCAGTTAACTTACGACAACCTGGATTAAAATCATACCGTGTTCTAGATAATTGCGTGATTGATAAGTCAGAATAAATTGGAAAATGGTCACCTACAAAGATGATGATACTAGAAATAGCTTGAAACACACATATTTGTAAATGAATTATCTTTGAGCGAGGCTCTTGTCTTTGTTATTCGAGAAGACTTATTTATGAGAGGTAATTATATAGGATTGCGAGGACAATGAGTCCAGAAATTCATTGCAGAACAAATTTTGATTTTCATCAAGAAGATGTATATTAAAATCTCCCATATGAATAAAGAAAGGCCTATCTGGCGTAGACAGGTTCGTAACCTGGGGGGGGGGGGATAACTCAGGGGCGGATCTAGCTTTTTTGCTAAGGTGGGGGGGGGGTTGACCAAAATAATGACGATGCAGAGCATCGTCCACGAGCCGCGAAGAGGCGAGCCGATTTTTTTTGGGGTGTTTAATTTGAACCCCGTAGTGATGTTTTCCTGGCATCTATTAACACAATGGAGACCATAAAAAGCAGTGCATGATAACGTCCTTTTTAAATCAAGTAACAGTTAAATACACAGTTATATCCAGAGTTATCATGTGTTTGGTTAAGTTACCAGATGAGTTGAATATCTTCTCACAATATTTGCACTTGAAAGGGTTTCTCTCCAGCGTGTGTTCTTTTTTCTTTCTTTCTTTTTTTTTCTTTCTTTTTTTTTTCCTTTTTTTTTTTTTGTTTTTTGGGCGGCCCAAGGGGGGGGGGGGTTTAAACCCCCTAAACCCCCCCCCCCGTAGATCCGCGCCTGTTTAATCTTGTGGTTATCTTGTGGTTTCCAAACCACAAGATAACCACAAAATACTTGTAAGATTTTCTTTTTTTTACCGTCTGAATTGGCTTTCACCGTGTGAATGCGGCTAATAACAATAAACACAATTACAATAATGATGAGGATTATTATTATCATCATCATAATTATTATTATTATTAATATTATAATTGTTATCATTATTATTATTACTATTATTATCATCATTATGACTTATTAAGTAAGCAAATATCATTCCCCAAAACCTGGGGGGGGGATGATTGTACATGCCATCCCCCCACCTTGTGAGGTGGGGGGGATGCATCCCCCCTCATCCCCCCCGTTGTCTACGCCCCTGCTCGTGAATAATTTGAGGGTATTTTTATCGATAAAGAAGTGATGAAATCGTCGTGATATACATTTAGTGGTCGATATCGATCTGCTACCACGATATTTCTACTGTTTTGAACAATAGTTTGCTCTCTTCCCGTCCCTCTATCTTCTTTTTACTGTTTATTTTCTCTTTTGTTTCCCTCATTGTATCTTCCGTCACTCTCTCCCTCTCCCTCAACTTTTGTTAAGACCGCCAAGGGGCCGGGGGGGGGGGAGGTTACGCCTCCGACTGGATCCACCACTGTTTAGAGGGATGTTCAAGTAATTGAGCAAATTAGGATTTCTAACATTATATTAATACAAGGATTTAGTATTAAAGATAGGCCTATAATTTATGATCGTACAATTATCTTCTTTTTTTTAAACTACAACTAACAAGCTACATAATCATCCATATTGCTTACATATTTTGTTTTGCCAAAAGAGACCTATTGAAGACCATTGATTAATATTATGAAAGAGATATATCTCTCTCTGGAAAATCAGAAAAAATGTGTCGTCTTGACCGCCTGCCCCTACGAAATTTAGAAAACTGACAAACTTGATGTATTAACTTTATGATGTTTATTCATAAGTTTTTCGATCACGTGATTAATTGTGGTCAAATGTGTTGAAATTGCAGAATGCATTTTTTTTTGCTCGGTCGCTCCCCTCTCTCGTGAAAGGAAATTCCATTCGTCAATGTGCGTATACTCGGTATAATGCGAAGTATGGTCTTCCCCATTTGATCGAGATGAGCCCCCCCCCCCCCCCGAAGAAAATCGCTGGCCTTGCTTACCACGTAAGCCGTATAAAATCTGCATCACCCACTTTTACGTGCAGCCCCGCCGAACGTCTTTTTCAAAAAGGTTGAGGGGAGGCTAAAGTATTTACGATCAGGTAGAGCGTAGCGTAAATTGGCGTGAGGTCTAAGGGCAAAGCCCCGGTGGTGGTCAAGGAGCAGAGCCCCCGAAAGCTCAGGGGGTATAAGCATTTAATTACGGTCAGATGAGCATATTTTGATACCTTATTTGTGACACTGGCAGGACACTAATTGGCGTTTCCTCTTCTCTCTCTCTCTCTCTCTCTCTCTCTCTCTTTATTGTGGGGGGGGGGGCGGAGGGGCGGGGGGCCAAGGCCTGCTCGCCCCCACCCCCCTGGATCCGCGCCTGCACCACTGCCTACAAGTACACCTGGACGAGCCCGGTTTTAAGCTGTTTTGACATCGGGGTGTGGGTGAGGGTGGAGGTGTGTGTGTTGGGGGATCCTCTGAACGGTTTTAAAACGGGATCTTCTCTTCTCTTCTCTCTCTTCTCTTCTCTTCGCTTCTTTTCTCTTCTCTTCTCTTCTCTTCTCTTT